>JACAFZ010019999.1:0-19260 GCA_015252675.1 Dictyostelium gargantuum | reverse complement strand
TTTTTATTTTTATATAAAAATTTTTTTTTTTTTTTTTTTTTAAATTTTTTTTTTTTTTTTTTTTTTTTTTTTTTTTTTTTTTTAATAATTATTAAATATTAATTATAAAATTATTATTTTAAAAACAAATTGGTACACCTTGGTTTGGAATTATAATTTTAATACCATTTGTATTAATTTCTTTTAATTGTTGATAAATAATACGTTGGGCAGTCATATAGAATTGACCTTTTGCAACCTGAGGTTTAATATGTTCAACTATTAATTTTACATGTTTGAGATTAGTGGTTGGTGGTGAGGATTGAATTGAATTTACCAAAAGAAGATCCATAAGTTTCATTATATCCTTTGGACGAAGATGACCAAATAAAACGGCGTCTGCAACTTCATTGGTGAATGAAGATTCAATGTAGATGGCTCTCAATTTATCGATTTTAATGTTTCTCCAAACTTGAAGAATTTTACTTTGCCAATCACATCTAAATGTAGAGAGACCAGTATCGGAAAAGAAAGCAATTTGTTCTCCAGTTTGAGAATCTGTGAAAAGAAAAGCATTGGATATAAGATTATCATGACAGATTTCAAATGATTTTATCTTTTGATTGAATGGGAATTGTGAAGAGACAGCAGCATTTTGGAGACTGGTAAATTGACTGAATTGGCTAAAAGTGTATTCTACACCATCACCAATGGTATAGTAATTGTAACGACCATAACTTGGAAGATTTGGCCAAACTTTGTTATTAAATAAATCATCAATGATAGAGGTGACAGTGTAATTGGAGGCGATAATCGATTTCTTTGGATCTACGACAGTGGATAAATTTGTAGTTGATGTAATCACACCCATTTGATAGAGTAAACCAATCATACCTTTGTAAATTTGTGGGCTTGCTGCCTCAACTTGACTACTCTTTGGTGATATTAAATCTTCGGCAGATTCAATGATTAAACCACCAACATGATCCAAATGACTATGACCTATAAAATAACCGATGATATGATTTTTAATGAACCATGTTGCTCTTTGCTCTGGTAAGGTTGCCCATTCTGGATAGGAAATATTGAATACTCTATTAAATTCTTGAAGTGTTGTCAATCTTCTCACTCCTTGCCAAACAGTACCTGCATCCAATGCAATAAATAGACTTGATCCTTTTTTTGTTAATAAAAATGATGATAAATTACCTTCATCCAATCCACCAGTTGATCCTAATGGTACTGTAATATAATTTGAATCTTTACAAACATCCTCTGAAAAACTACCACTATAATAATTTAAATTCTCTGGTATATAATAATCTTTTGAACTTGAAAATAATTGTCCAGAATTAAATTCTTTATATCCAAATATTAAATTTATAAATATTAAATTTATTAAAATTAAAATAATTTTTAATTTATTCATTTTTTTTTTTTATATATATTTTTTATTTATTTTTTTATTTATTTTTTATATCTTAAATATATATAAAATATATATTTATTTATTTAAAAATAAATAATGGAGGATCAACAACAACACCAAAATGTTGATTCACCAACAACAACACCACCAATTATTAATACATCAATTATTAATGAACAAACATTAGAAGAAACAATTAAATATCTTTGTAAAATTTGTCCAACCTTATTAGATGGTGATTATTTAGTATTTCAAAATAATATTCAAAATCAAATTCCACCTGAAAATTTAAATAAATTAAAGAAATTCATTTCAGATTCAAAAATACCTGTATTACTTATTCAAAAAACTATAACAACTCCACAACCATCATCAAACACTATTACTAGTAGTCAACCAATTAATGATGAAAATAATCAACAATCATCCTCAACTTTAAATTCAAAAGGTATATAATATAATATAATATAATATAATATAATATAATATAATATAATATAATATAATATAATATAATATAATATAATATAATATAATATAATATAATATTATACATACTACAGTAGTGAGGGTGTTGTTACAAAATAATACTAATTAATAAATTATTAATATAATATAATAATATAGAATCATTTAATTTTGAAATTGAAGTTAAATTTGGTGGTGAAAATAAAACAACATTAGCAATTGTAAAAAGAGTACCAGAAAGTATTATTGAATATAGTGTAAATAAATCAATTGCATCACAACTTCAAGTTTTAAATTTAGGTGATGGATCACCAATGGAAACATTACATAATATTATTCATAATTCAGTTGCACCATATGTTAGATCATATATTTTATCAGCATCAAAAGATGAAATTACAACCACTACAACTGGTAACAATACAAACACTGCTAGCACCACCAATACAACTACAAAATCTTTGGATAAAGAAATGAAATTAAGTATTGGTGCAGTTAATCAAAAAATTGCAGAATTAGAGATTTCATTGTACAATTGTAAACAACAAGTTCAAATACCAGAGGTAGTTTTAAGTATAAATTCAGAGATTAAAAGTATTTCAAAGAAATTAAAGGATTCCATTGGTCGTACAATTAAAGTTGATGATTTAGGTGACAAAGCATCATCACCAGAGTTTTTGAATTTACTTCAAGCTGGTACAACCATTTGGGTTAAAAATATTCAAAATGTCACCAAACATAATTTAATTGAGGATCTACCATCCGATATTAGCACCAGTCAAGAAATAAACTTTTGGATTGAATTGGAAACCTCTTTGGCAAACATTGATCAACAATTGAAATCACCAGAAGTTGAAGTTACATTGGCAACCTTGAAACAAGCTAAACGTTTTGTTGCAAGTGCGCCATTTGAAAGTGATACCATTTTATTGAGAAAAGCAATGGAAAAAGTACAAACCTACAAAATCATCTTTAAAGATTTCCCAATCACTCCACTTTTAACCTCTACCGATTTGGAATCTGTATCCTCGAGTGTATCTGCAATTTTCTCTCACTTGAAAAAAACAAAAAATATCTACTATCCAATTCCACGTTATCTTTCATTCTTGGAGGCAATCGGTAGAGATATGTGTAACAAAGTCTATCAAATCCTTCGTCAAAAGAATTTAATGAACATTGATTACAATGATTTTGAAAATCTTTCTAGATCCGTTAGAGCATTATTCACTCTTTGGGATGATCAATTTAATACCTTTAGAGATATCTTGCGTGATCTCGCTAAAAAGAAAGGTAATGAACGTATTCCATTGATTGTAAATGTTGATTCTCGTATTCTTTTAGTGGTAATTAAAATTGGTAAATTTAGAAAACAACATGAAGATTTAAAGAATGTAGTTGCCAACGTTTTACCAAATAATCAATTGGGTGGCGCAGCTGCAGCCGCAGCACCAACTTCTATTTCACCACAAAGAAATGAAATTAATGCAATCGAAGAAATTAATCAAGCATACTTGGAATTTAAAGAGATTGATGTTCTTCAACTCTCTAAAGAAGGAGAAGAAATTTGGGATGCTGCAGTTAAACGTTATAATTCTCGTACTGATAGAGTTGAAACCTATATCACTGTTAAATTACGTGATCGTTTAGCAACAGCTAAAAATGCAAATGAAATGTTTAGAGTTTATCAAAAATTTAAAGATTTATTAAAAAGACCAAAGGTAACTTTTATTTATTGATCACACAATTGATTAATCATTGTAATCAGCTTATATACTAATTAATCTTTTCTCCCAAAAATATAATATAATATTATAGATTAGAGGTGCAACTCATGAATATGAATCACAATTAATTGAAAGAGTCAAAGAAGATATTAGAGTTTTACATGAAAAATTCAAAATGCAATATAATAATTCAGAAGCATACTATATGAGTCAATTACGTGATTTACCACCAGTTAGTGGTGCAATCATTTGGGCAAGACAAATTGAAAGACAATTGGATACCTACATGAAAAGAGTAGCAAATGTATTGGGTGATAGTTGGGAAAGTGATGCTGAAGGTCAAAAATTAAAAGCAGAATCTGATCAATTTAGACACAAATTAAACACCGATCATATATTTGCAAAATGGTCAGATGAAACTGAAAAACGTTCGTTTGATATTTCAGGTAGAATCTTAACCATTGTTAAACGTGGCAATAAGTTGGCATTGGATATCAATTTCGATAGTCATATCATCATGTTGTTTAAAGAGGTTAGAAATCTTCAATGGTTGGGTTTCCGTGTCCCATTGAAAATTTCATTCATTAGTCAAGGTGCTAAACAAGTGTATCCATTTGCAGTATCTCTCAAAGAGACTCTTAGAACCTATGCTCAAACTTCTGGTAAAGTTACACCAGAATTTTCAACTTTGGTCGCAAGTTATAAACGTGATGTTCAAGCAAACATTACTGAGGGTTTCCGTTTGAAATGGGAAACCATTCCAAAGGTTGATCCATACGTTAGAAAATTATCAACCTCTATCAACAATTTCCGTGACAAGGTAGATGATCTCATTGTAAAGTATACCGAAATCAAAAAACAATTGGATGGTTTAAAAACTTGTCCATTCAAACCAGAATCATTTAATGAAATTATCAACAACATTCAAAAGGTAGTAGATGAATTGAATTTGGCAAACTATTCAAATCTTCCACAATGGGTAACTCAATTGGATGTTCAAGTTGAATCAATGTTGATTGAAAGATTAATCGATGCAATTCATTCATGGGTTCATTTAATTGAAGGTAGAGAAACCAACCAAAAAGATAATTCTGGTTCAAACAATACATCTGGTGGTAAATTAAATAGAATGAATTATGCTTCTAGAATTAGAACTGTTAATGGTGATGATAAATCAATTGATGTTGGTGATATTGCTACTGCCACCAATACTACTACCAATAACAATTCAACAAATGCAATGATTAAACCAACTTTAACTCAAACTATTCATGAAATTGTAATTAGAAATCAAATTTTATCATTATCACCACCATTAGAGGTTGCACGTGTTAATTGGATTGATCAACTTCATAGTTGGTTAAATATTGTTTGTGATTTACCACGTATTCAATCAAGTCGTTACGATGATTCAACCATGGTTCATCGTGGTGGTGCCGATAGAAAACAATCTACATTCCGTGATATGTTACCAAAATTACCAGTTGGTATTTTAGAGAGTGCCTATAGTGCAATCACCATCAAATTGGATCAAGTAAATCAATACGTTTCCATTTGGTTACAATATCAATCACTTTGGGATATGGATTCCTCTTTTGTTTACAATAAATTGGGTGATGATCTCAACAAATGGCAATTGTTATTGAACCAAATCAAAAAGTCACGTTCCACCTTTGATAATTCATCCACTGAAAAACAATTTGGTCCACTCACCATTGATTACGCTCAAGTTCAAGCATCTGTAAACAACAAATACGATTATTGGCACAAGGATATCTTATCTCATTTCGGTATGAAATTGGCAGAGAAAATGCGTCAATTTTATGAAACCATTTCAAATTCTCGTCAAGAGTTGGAGAAATTATCGGTTGAAACAGTTTCGACCGAAGAGGCTGTACTCTTTATCATCCAAATCCAAGATATGAAAAAGAAATTACCATCATGGGAGGCAGATTTACGTTACTATCGTTCTGGTCAAGATTTATTACAACGTCAAAGATTCAGTTTTCCAAATGATTGGTTAGATTGTGACATGGTTGAAAGTGAATGGGGTGCATTCAATGAAATTCTCAATCGTAAAAATGCCACCATCAGTGAAGCAATTCCACAATTGCAATCTAAAATCCTTCAAGAATCCAAATCCATCAATGATCGTATCAAAGATTTCATCGATGAATGGACCACCAATAAACCATTACAAGGATCCATTAAACATTCAACTGCTCTTGAAACTTTGAAAATATTTGAAGGCCGTCTCACTCGTCTTAGAGAAGAGAGTGATCGTCTTTCCAAGGCCAAACAAGCATTGGATCTTGGTGAATCAACCTCCTCTTCTGATCAAGATCGTTTGGTACCAGTGGAAGAAGAAATTCAAGATTTGAAAGCTGTTTGGGTTGAACTCTCCAACACATGGCAAGAAATCGATTCACTCAAAGAAACCGCATGGTCTGCTATCATTCCAAGAAAAGTTAGAAAATCATTGGAGGACACATTGAATAAACTTAAAAACCTTCCAAATCGTATTCGTCAATACTCTGCCTTTGATCATGCACAAAACTTGATCAAGATCTATCTCAAAGGTAACGCCATTATCACCGATCTCCACAGTGAGGCCATTAAAGAACGTCATTGGAAGATTTTAAAGAAACGTCTCAACACCAATTGGATTTTAACCGAGTTGACATTGGGTTCCATTTGGGATTCAGATTTGGGAAAGAATGAAAACATCTATCGTGAAATCATTACCGCAGCTCAAGGTGAAATTGCATTGGAAGAATTCCTCAAGAGCGTTAGAGAATATTGGAGTTCTCTCGAATTGGATATGGTAAATTATCAACGTAAATGTAAATTAGTTCGTGGTTGGGACGATTTATTCAGTAAATTGGCTGAACATTTGAACTCTATTTCAGCAATGAAAATGTCTCCCTACTACAAAGTGTTTGAAGAGGAAGCCAACCATTGGGATGATAGATTAAACAAGGTTAGATCATTATTGGATGTTTGGATCGATGTACAAAGACGTTGGGTATACTTGGAAGGTATTTTTAGTGGTAGTGGTGATATCAATCAATTGTTGCCAGCTGAATCCACCCGTTTCAAGAGTATCAACTCTGAATTTATTGCAATCCTCAAAAAGGTTAGTTCTGCTCCATTGATCCTCGAAGTATTAAACATTGAAAGAATTCAACAAACCATGGAACGTTTATCCGATCTCTTGGGTAAAGTTCAAAAGGCATTGGGTGAATATTTGGAAAGACAAAGATCCGCCTTTGCTCGTTTCTACTTTGTTGGTGATGAAGATTTACTCGAAATCATTGGTAACAGTAAAGATATCATCAAAATTCAAAAACACTTTAGAAAGATGTTTGCAGGTTTGGCCAATTTAACCTTGGATGATGAAAAGACTACCATTATTGGTATGTCATCGGCTGAAGGTGAAACCGTTGTATTCAAAAAACCAATTTCCGTTGCCAATGGTCCAAAGATTCATGAATGGTTAACCATGGTTGAAAACGAAATGAAAAATACATTGGCCGTTCAATTGGGTGAATCACTTCAACATCTCAATCAAATCGATGTAAATGATCACACCAAATACGCTGAATGGGTTGATGTTTTCCCAACTCAATTGGTTTTGATCACCAGTCAAATCGTATGGTCCACCAAAGTTGATCAAGCATTGAATTCAGGTTCACCAGCTAAAATTCAAGAGCAATTGGTATCGATTGAACAATCCACTCAGATGGTTTTAAATAATTTGGCCGATAGTGTACTTCAAGATTTGAGTGCTCAAAAGAGAAAGAAATTCGAACATTTGATCACCGAATTGGTACATCAACGTGATGTTGTTAGACAACTCTCCAAAAACAAATCCATCAGTAGCAATAAAGATTTCGATTGGCTCTATCATATGCGTTACTACTATGACACCACACAAGAGAATGTTTTACATCGTTTGGTGATTCATATGGCAAACGCCACCTTTTACTATGGTTTCGAATATTTGGGTATTGGTGAACGTCTTGTACAAACTCCATTGACCGATCGTTGTTATCTCACCCTTACTCAAGCATTGGAAAGCAGAATGGGTGGTAATCCATTTGGCCCAGCCGGTACTGGTAAAACTGAAACTGTGAAAGCTTTAGGCAGTCAATTGGGTCGTTTTGTATTGGTATTTTGTTGTGATGAGGGTTTCGATCTTCAAGCAATGAGTCGTATTTTTGTTGGTCTCTGTCAATGTGGTGCTTGGGGTTGTTTTGATGAATTCAATCGTCTCGAAGAAAGAATTCTCTCTGCTGTCTCTCAACAAATTCAAACCATCCAAGTGGCTCTCAAAGAAAATTCCAAAGAGGTCGAACTTTTGGGTGGTAAAAATATTTCTCTCCATCAAGATATGGGTATTTTCGTTACAATGAATCCTGGTTACGCTGGTCGTTCCAATCTTCCAGACAATTTGAAAAAACTTTTCCGTTCCATGGCTATGATTAGACCAGATCGTGAAATGATTGCTCAGGTTA
Source organism: Dictyostelium gargantuum (assembly GCA_015252675.1). Classification (NCBI taxonomy): domain Eukaryota; phylum Evosea; class Eumycetozoa; order Dictyosteliales; family Dictyosteliaceae; genus Dictyostelium; species Dictyostelium gargantuum. The sequence continues at coordinate 11,143 of JACAFZ010019999.1, read as the reverse complement.
TGTTGTACAGTCAAGGTTTCAAAACCGCTGAAATTTTAGCCGGTAAAATCGTACCACTCTTTAAATTATGTCAAGAACAATTGTCTGCTCAATCTCATTATGATTTTGGTTTACGTGCATTAAAGAGTGTACTTGTTAGTGCAGGTGGTATCAAAAGAAAATGTGTGCCACCAACATTACCACCAATCACCGACGCTGAATCCAAAGCCAAAGCCGATCTCATCTATAGTCACTATGAAATTGGTGTACTTTTAAACTCTATCAACGACACTATGATTCCAAAATTGGTTGCCGAAGATATTCCTTTGATTCAATCATTGTTGTTGGATGTGTTCCCAGGTACTCAATTACAACCAATTGCCATGGATCAATTGCGTACAAAAACTCAAGAAATCGCCAAACAAAGACATTTGGTATTCAAACAAGAATGGGTTGAAAAGATTTTACAACTTCATCAAATTTTAAATATCAATCACGGTGTTATGATGGTCGGTCCATCTGGTGGTGGTAAAACTACAGCGTGGGAAGTTTATTTGGAAGCCATTGAATTGGTAGATGGTATTAAATCTGAAGCTCATGTTATGGATCCAAAAGCCATTACCAAAGATCAATTGTTTGGTTCATTGGATTTAACTACCCGTGAATGGACCGATGGTTTATTCACTGCAACCCTTCGTCGTATCATTGATAATGTTCGTGGTGAATCCACCAAACGTCATTGGATTATTTTCGATGGTGATGTCGATCCAGAATGGGTTGAAAATTTGAATTCATTGTTAGATGATAATAAATTGTTAACTCTTCCAAATGGTGAACGTTTAGCACTTCCAAACAATGTTAGAATCATGTTTGAAGTACAAGATCTCAAATATGCAACCTTGGCTACTATTTCTCGTTGTGGTATGGTTTGGTTTAGTGAAGAAATTTTAACCACTCAAATGATTTTCCAAAATTATTTAGATACCCTTTCAAATGAACCATTTGATCCACAAGAAAAAGAACAACAAAAAAGAAATGAAAATGCTCAACTTCAACAACAACAACAAACCATTACATCTCCCATTTTATCATCGCCAACCACAACATCCACCACCACTACTCGTTCAAACAATGTTAATAGTATTCCAGTTGGTTTAAGAGTTCAAAAAGAATGTGCTACCATTATTGCACCATATTTTGAATCTGGTGGTATTGTTCACAAGGTATTGGAAGATGCTGCTCAAAGAACTCATATTATGGATTTCACACGTCTTAGAGTATTAAACTCCTTCTTTTCATTGTTGAATAGATCGATTGTCAACGTTATTGAATACAATCAACTCCATTCCGATTTCCCAATGAATCAAGAAAATCAAACCAACTATATCGTCAATCGTTTACTCTATTCATTGATGTGGGGTTTCGGTGGTAGTATGGGTCTTTTCGAAAGAGAAAACTTTTCCAAATTCATTCAATCCATTGCCATTACACCAGTTCCAGCCAACACCATTCCATTGTTGGATTACTCTGTATCACTCGAAGATGCCAATTGGAGTCTTTGGAAGAATAAAGTACCATCAGTGGAAGTTGAAACTCATAAAGTTGCCTCACCAGATGTTGTTATTCCAACTGTTGATACCACTCGTCACGTTGATGTTTTACATGCTTGGTTATCAGAACACAGACCACTTATTCTTTGTGGTCCACCAGGTTCAGGTAAAACTATGACTCTTGTAAGTACACTTCGTGCTTTCCCAGATTTTGAAGTGGTATCATTGAATTTCAGTTCAGCAACCACACCAGAACTCTTACTCAAAACCTTTGATCATCATTGTGAATACAAACGTACTCCAAGTGGTGAAACCGTACTCAGACCAACTCAATTGGGTAAATGGTTGGTAGTATTTTGTGATGAAATCAATCTTCCATCCGCCGATAAATACGGCACTCAACGTGTTATCACTTTTATTCGTCAATTGGTTGAAAAAGGTGGTTTTTGGAGAACCTCGGATCACACTTGGATCAAATTAGACAAGATTCAATTTGTAGGTGCTTGTAATCCACCAACTGATGCAGGTCGTGTTCAATTAACTCATCGTTTCCTCAGACATGCACCAATCTTATTGGTCGATTTCCCATCCACCTCCTCACTCACTCAAATCTATGGTACCTTTAATAGAGCACTCATGAAATTGTTACCAAATCTTCGTTCATTCGCCGATAATCTTACCGATGCCATGGTTGAATTTTACAGTGAATCACAAAAACACTTTACTCCAGATATTCAAGCTCATTACATTTATTCACCTCGTGAACTTTCACGTTGGGATCGTGCACTCCTTGAAGCCATTCAAACCATGGATGGTTGTACCTTGGAGGGTCTTGTTCGTTTATGGGCTCACGAAGCACTCAGACTTTTTCAAGATCGTTTGGTAGACTCTGATGAAAAAGAATGGACCGACAAAAAGATTGATGAAGTTGCACTCAAGCATTTCCCATCTGTCAATTTAGATTGTTTGAAACGTCCAATCCTCTACAGTAATTGGTTAACCAAAGACTATCAACCAGTAGAACGTAATGATCTTCGTGAATACGTCAAAGCAAGATTAAAGGTTTTCTACGAAGAAGAATTGGATGTACCATTGGTACTCTTTAACGAGGTATTGGATCACATTCTTCGTATTGATCGTGTTTTCCGTCAACCACAAGGTCACGCACTTTTAATTGGTGTTTCTGGTGGTGGTAAATCTGTTTTATCACGTTTTGTTGCATGGATGAATGGTCTCTCCATCTACACTATCAAGGTAAACAACAACTACAAATCATCCGATTTCGATGATGATCTTCGTATGTTGTTGAAACGTGCTGGTTGTAAAGAGGAAAAGATTTGTTTTATTTTCGATGAATCCAACGTATTGGAATCATCTTTCCTCGAACGTATGAACACTCTTTTGGCTGGTGGTGAAGTACCAGGTCTATTTGAGGGCGAAGAGTTTACCGCTCTTATGCATCAATGTAAAGAAACCGCCCAAAGAAATGGTTTAATTCTCGACTCTGAAGAAGAACTTTACAAATATTTCACCAGTCAAGTTCGTCGTAATCTTCACGTTGTTTTTACAATGAATCCAGCCAGTCCAGATTTCCACAATCGTTCTGCTACCTCTCCGGCTCTTTTCAATCGTTGCGTATTGGATTGGTTTGGTGAATGGTCACCAGAAGCCTTATTCCAAGTAGGTAGTGAATTTACCAGAAATTTGGATCTCGAAAACCCACAATACATGGCACCATCATCCTTTATCCAAGAAGCTGAACTTATGGGCAACAATTTAATTCCAATTCCACCGTCTCATCGTGATGCAGTTGTAAGTTCACTCGTTTATATTCATCAAACCATTGGAGAGGCAAACATTCGTTTACTCAAACGTCAAGGTCGTCAAAATTATGTCACTCCACGTCATTATTTAGATTTCATCAATCAAGTGGTATTGTTAATCAATGAAAAACGTGATCAATTGGAAGAAGAACAACTCCATCTCAATATTGGTCTTAAAAAACTACGTGATACTGAAGCTCAAGTCAAAGATTTACAAGTTAGTTTAGCACAAAAGAATCGTGAATTGGATGTAAAGAATGAACAAGCAAATCAAAAATTAAAACAAATGGTTCAAGATCAACAAGCTGCTGAAATTAAACAAAAAGATGCTCGTGAACTTCAAATTCAATTAGATGTTAGAAATAAAGAAATTGCTGTTCAAAAAGTTAAAGCATATGCAGATTTAGAAAAAGGTAATTTATTTATTTATTTTTTATTAATAATTAAAAAAAAAAAAAATTTATTTTTTATTAATTAAAAATTATTTTTTTAAACAAATTAGCTGAACCTGCAATTATTGAAGCACAAGAAGCTGTATCAACTATAAAGAAAAAACATTTAGATGAAATTAAAGCATTACCAAAACCACCAACACCAGTTAAATTAGCAATGGAAGCAGTTTGTTTAATGTTATGTGGAAAGAAATTAGAATGGGCTGATATTAGAAAAAAGATTATGGAACCAACATTCATTACCTCTATCATCAATTATGATACCAAAAAGAATATGACACCAAAGATTAGAGAAGCAATTACCAAAGGTTATATTGAAGAACCAGGTTTCGATTACGAAAGTGTTAATCGTGCATCCAAAGCATGTGGTCCATTGGTTAAATGGGCAACCGCTCAAACCTATTACTCTGAAATCTTGGATCGTATTAAACCATTACGTGAAGAGGTTGAAGCATTGGAAAACGCTGCCAATGAATTGAAATTAAAACAAGATGAAATTGTTTCAACCATTGCTGCTCTCGAAAAATCAATTGCAACCTACAAAGAAGAGTATGCAACATTGATTCGTGAAACCGAACAAATCAAGACCGAATCCAGTAAAGTAAAGAACAAGGTCGATCGTTCCATTGCACTTTTGGATAATTTGAACTCTGAACGTGGTAGATGGGAACAACAAAGTGAAAATTTCAACACTCAAATGTCCACTGTGGTTGGTGATGTTGTTTTAGCATCTGCTTTCCTCGCCTATATTGGTTTCTTTGATCAAAACTTTAGACAAGATCTCATGAGAAAATGGATGGTTCGTTTAGATACCGTGGGTATCAAATTCAAATCTGATCTCTCTGTTCCTGCATTCCTTTCCAAACCAGAAGAACGTTTGAACTGGCATGCAAATTCATTGCCATCCGATGAATTATGTATTGAAAATGCAATCATGCTCAAGAGATTTAATAGATATCCATTGGTTATTGATCCTTCTGGTCAAGCAATGGAGTTCCTTATGAATCAATACGCCGATAAAAAAATCAACAAGACCAGTTTCCTCGATTCATCCTTTATGAAAAATTTAGAGAGTGCACTCAGATTCGGTTGCCCATTATTGGTACAAGACGTTGAAAACATTGATCCAGTGTTGAATCCAGTTCTCAATAAAGAAATTCGTAAAAAAGGAGGTCGTATTCTCATTCGTTTGGGTGATCAAGATGTCGATTTCTCTCCATCTTTTATGATTTTCTTGTTTACTCGTGATCCAACCGCTCACTTTACACCAGATCTTTGTTCTCGTGTTACCTTTGTCAATTTCACTGTTACACCTTCCTCACTTCAAAGCCAATGTCTCCACGAAGCTCTTAAAACCGAAAGACCAGATACCCACAAAAAACGTTCCGATCTCTTAAAGATTCAAGGTGAATTCCAAGTTAAATTGAGAACCCTTGAAAAATCACTTTTAAATGCTCTCTCTCAAGCATCTGGTAACATTTTGGACGATGATTCTGTCATCTCCACCTTGGAAACCCTCAAAAAAGAAACCACTGAAATCGCTCTCAAGGTTGAAGAAACTGAAACCGTCATGCAAGAAATTAGTGAGGTATCTGCTCTCTACAATCCAATGGCACTTTCATGTTCACGTGTTTACTTTGCAATGGAAGAGCTTTCACAATTCCATCTCTATCAATTCTCACTCCGTTCCTTTTTGGACATCTTTTACAATCTCCTCAACAACAATCCAAACTTGGTAGACAAAAAAGATCCAACCGAAAGATTGGTTTACCTCTGTAAAGATATTTTCAGTATGACATTTAATCGTGTTTCTCGTACCCTTTTAAATGATGACAAGTTAACCTTTGCACTTCAACTCACCATCATCTCTTGTAAAGGTACATCCAATGAAATCGATGAAACTGAATGGGACTTTTTCTTGAAAGGTGGTGACAATTTGACCTCTATCAAGGAAACCATTCCACAATTAAACTCTATGTTGAGTGTTTCACAACAAAAATGGTTACTCTGTTTGAAATCTCAAGTACCATCCTTTAACAAATTGGTAGATCACATCCTTCAAAACTCTGCCGATTGGAAACCATTCTTTGGTGGCTCCAACATTGAAAATGGTAATGAACCAATCATTCCAGAATCATGGATCACTGCACAAGCTGAACTCTCTAAAAACAACTCTGCCATTGTGGCCAACTTTAGAAAGATTCTTTTAATGAAAGCATTCCACAGTGACAAGGTACTCCAATACTCTCACCAATTTGTTTGCTCTGTATTTGGTGATGACTTTTTAAATACCCAAGAGTTGGATATGGCAAACATTGTTGAAAAACAAGTTAAATCCTCTTCACCACTCTTACTTTGCTCGGTTCCAGGTTATGATGCCTCTAGCAAGGTCGATGATTTAGCCGCTCAATTAAACAAACAATACAAATCCTTTGCCATTGGTTCACCAGAAGGCTTTGAATTGGCAGAAAAATCCATCTATGCTGCAGCAAAGACCGGTTCATGGGTGTTGTTAAAGAATATTCATCTTGCTCCACAATGGTTGGTTCAATTGGAAAAGAAACTCCATTCACTTTCACCACACTCTAATTTCAGATTGTTTATGACCTCTGAAATTCATCCAGCTCTTCCAGCAAATCTTTTACGTATGTCCAATGTATTCTCCTATGAAAATCCACCAGGTGTCAAAGCAAATCTCTTGCACACCTTTAATGGCATTCCAGCCGTTCGTATGGATAAACAACCGGTCGAACGTTCTCGTATCTACTTTTTATTGGCTTGGTTCCATGCAATCATTCAAGAAAGACTTCGTTACATTCCATTGGGTTGGACTAAATTCTTTGAATTCAATGATGCAGATTTACGTGGTGCTCTCGACTCTATCGACTATTGGGTTGATCTCTACAGCAAGGGTAGAAGTAACATTGATCCAGACAAGATCCCATGGATTGCAGTTCGTACAATTCTAGGTTCAACCATCTATGGTGGTAGAATTGACAATGAATTTGATATGCGTCTACTCAACTCTTTCCTCGAACAATTATTCACACCAAGTGCATTCAATCCAGATTTCCCATTGGTACCATCAATTGGTTTATCCGTACCAGAAGGTACTACTCGTGCTCACTTTATGAAATGGATCGAATCATTACCAGAAATTTCAACTCCGATTTGGTTAGGTTTACCAGAGAATGCTGAATCTTTACTTTTATCAAATAAAGCAAGAAAAATGATTAATGATTTACAAAAAATGCAATCAACCGAAGAAGATATTGATGAAGTAGAACAACCAACAAGCGGCAGCACTGGTAGCAGTGAAGATAAATCAAAAACCAAATTAAGATCCACCATTACAGAATGGAGTAAACTTTTACCAAAACCATTAAAACAATTAAAGAGAACCGCACAAAACATTAAAGATCCATTGTTCCGTTGTTTTGAAAGAGAAATTACAACTGGATCTAAATTAATTAAAAAGATTACCAATGATTTCTCTCAACTATTGGAATTGATTTCCGGTAACATTAAATCTACCAACTATCTTCGTTCATTGACAACCTCTATCGCCAAAGGTGTTGTACCAAAAGAATGGAAATGGTACTCTTGTCCAGAATCTATTAGTCTATCGATTTGGATGGCAGATTTCTTTAAGAGAATGTATCAATTGGCTGAAATTTCAGAAAGTACCGATTTTAATAGTGTTCAAGTTTGGTTGGGTGGTTTATTGAATCCAGAAGCATACATCACTGCCACCAGACAATCTGCATCTCAATTAAATGGCTGGTCTTTGGAAAATCTTAGATTACATGCCTCTTCTTTGGGTAAAACTAGTGACAATGGTTTCAACGTTAAAGGTTTGGCTTTGGAAGGTGCTGTTTGGGAAAATGATAAACTCACCACCACCAATACTTTATCCTCACCAATCTCTATTGCTACCTTTACTTGGAAAGATAAAGATGATCCAATCTTTGTTGAAAATAGTGGTAATGCTAAATTATCAGTACCAGTTTATCTTAATGAAACTAGATCCGAATTATTATTCTCTATTGATTTACCATTTGATCAAAATTCAACTTCAAAACAAACTTGGTATCAAAGATCAGTTTCAATTAGTTCTTGGAAAGCTGATATTTAAATTAAATTTAATTTAATATCAATCATTCATTCAAATAAAAAATAAAAAATAAAATAAAATAAAAAATTATAATTATAAAAAAAATAAACTAAACTTCCACTATTTTGAATTTATTCAACCTTTAATACATAATTATATCTATTATTGTATTTTCATTATTCTCAGTAGGTGTATTTATAGTATTATTGAGGCAAAAAATATTTTGATTTTACTAAAAAAATAAAATTAATGCAAAAACTATTGAAAGAGAAAACGATTACATATTTTTTTTTTTGGATAATTATCTATCCACGATTAAAAAAATAAAAAAATCATTATAATCTAATTGAAAAAGATGTAATTAATTACATGTTTATTCTTGCGAAAATAACAATAAAAATAAAAATTTTAATTGAAAAAAAAAAAAAAAAATTTAAAAAAAAAAATAATTAAAAATAAATTAAAAAACCGACAATCGAAAAATAAAACAATAAAAAAATATAAAATTAATTCACTTCTTTCATTTTCGGGCAATTTTATAAATAAAATAAATAATACAAATGGATCAATTATCTGAATTAGTACCATTCTTATTACAAGAGAAATCTGAAGTATGTTTTGTTTTTTTAATTTAAGAAAAAAACATTTTTATTAAATGTTAACTCTAACATTTTAAACTCTATAGATTAAAATATTAGCTTTACAACATCTTTTAGGTGTATCAGATAGTCAAGAAGCAAGAGATTTATTAAAACCAACTCAAATTATTAATAACTTGGTTAAATTAATCACAGATTCTAATCATGTAGGTTTAGTATTTTTTTAATTTTTTAATTTTGGTCTTTTATCACACAACTTTAAATAATTAAAAATAATACTAATATAAATATCTACTCTATGCAAACAAATAAATACAAATAGGTTGTAGTTAGACATGCATTAACAATTTTAATTAATTTATGTCAAGATGAAGAAATGTTAAATGATATTGTTAAAAAAAATATTGTACCAAGATTGGTTGATGGTACAACTGATACAAAAAATAAAATGAGTGAAATATATTCAATGCTTTTATCAAATGTTACACATACAAAAGAAGGTTGTTTATCATTGATGCAAGTAAGTATCCCATTACATGTAGTTTTTACTCAAAATGTTAATAATAATAATAATAATAATAATAATAATAATAATAATAATAATAATATGTTATTTTTATTATATATTAAATATAGTGTGGTAAAGAATTGGAAGCATTTTTTATTATGAAATTAGTAAATGTTTTAGCAATGGGTTCAGATCAACCAGATTATCTTCAATCAACTAAAAACAATTGGATCGTTAATATCATTTTAAATGTTACACAAATTCAAGAAGGCAGAAAAATTGTATTGGAAAAAGATAATCAAATATTTTCATCAATTTTACCATTGATCAAACATGAAAATGTAATTAAAAGAAGAGGTATTATTGGTATCATTAGAAATTGTTGTTATTCTGAACAACATCACGAATTTTTAATTTCACCACAAGTTGACATTTTAACAAAATTATGTTTACCAGTTAGAGGTAATGATAAATTGGATGACGATGAAATGGTTGATTTACATGTTGATTTACATAATTCTTCATTACCAATTGGTAATGAAAGAGATTCTGATATTGAATGCAGAAAAATGATTGTTGATTCTTTAATCTTTTTAACTGGCACTAAAAAAGCAAGAGTGGCAATGAGAACTCAAAAAATTGTAAGTACCACTAGTATATATATAGATAGATAGATAGATAGAGAGAGAGAGAGATATTGTTTATTTACTAACTATTATTTATTTATTATATAAAATTAGTACCCAATTTTAAGAAATTTATATAATTTTGAATCTGATGAAGATTTACGTGATAACGTTGAAAAAGTAGTAGAAATTATTTTAAGAGATGAAGAAGGTGATCCAACTCCCCTTGAAATTGAAGAACAAAATAAAAGACAAAAATTAGAAGATGAAGAGGCTCAATTTGAGGCTGATGAAATTTAAATAAATAAAATAATTAAAAATAAAGGAGGTGTTTTTTAAAAAGTTATTTTCGCCATATGTTTAGGTTATAAATTTCCTGGACTAAAAAAAACATTTTTTTTTTTAATTTTTATGATTTCGACACTAAATTATTGAATATTAAATAATATAAAATAAAATGTTTAATAATATTGTTGATATTTAATATTTGTTTAAATACTTAGTATAAAAACATCATAATTTATTACCATTCATCTTACATTAGCCTAAGTATTTACACTAAGTATTTTACATTGTTTAAATTGTAAAATATATGGTATTCCAACATACCAATATTTGACACTGATATAATTAGTACTAATTATACATAGTTCAATTTTTATTTGTATTTTTATTTAGGTTGATAACTTTGGTTGAACATTCAAACAATGTTGGAGTGGTGTTATTGCTGCCTGTACTGTAGTGTAGATGGATATCTATCATTGGAATTTAAAACTTCAAGGGTATTATTTCTTTTGTTATATTTCCAAAGTTTTTTTTTACCAGTTGGATTGTATATTAATTCTTTAATATCATTTAGATTTATAAAAATTGTCAACAATTTTTATAAAAATATTTTTTTTTTTTATGCATCAATTCTTTAATTATAAAAATAATTAGTAGGTTAACCTACTTAAATAGCAAATATAAAGTAAACCTCTTACAAAATAAGAGAAACTTTTTTTTGTACCAAACTACGGTAAATTTACCGCAGGTGTTGTTCCAATGGTGAAGTCATTGGGAACCTTTCCAATGGATGAGTTATTGGGGAACTTTGGAACTGAGCAGTAAACCACTAATCTGAGAAATCAAACATCACCAGGAAGATAAATATAAAATTAAAATTTAATTAAAAATATTGGGGAGATCCGAGAATCGAACTCAGGACGCTACCACCCAAAGGTAGCATTATACCACTTAACTAATCTCCCCTAATAACTTGATGATATTAGTAATAATTGGGTCTATCTTATTTCAATCTATATCTAAACATACATAAACTAACACTAAACTCTATCTCAATCTCCTTAAATTCTCTCCCTAATTCTTTTACTGATGTAAAGATTCCATAATTTAATAAAATTAAAATATTCCTTGAACTTAATTTTATATTTGAACTGTCTTGAAACTCGAACTGGATTATCTGATTTCATTAATTTCTTTTCATTCAATA
>JACAFZ010019776.1:0-11509 GCA_015252675.1 Dictyostelium gargantuum | reverse complement strand
ATATATGATTGTGTGTATGTGTTTAGAATTTATTAATTTTTTTTTTTTTTTTTTAAATTTTTGGGATATTTTTTTTTTTTTTTTTTTAAAAAAAAAAATAAAAATTTTTTTTTTTTTTTTTTTTTTTTTTTTTTTTTTTTTTTTTTTTTTTTAATTTTTTTCATTTTTTTTTTATACATGTTCAACATATTATTTACAATATTGTAATAGTTGATCATGGAATCTAAAATTAAATCTATTAAAAAAAAGATTGAAGAATCAAATCATTTTCAAATTCAAAGAGAATCAGTTTTATTAATTTATCAGTTATTATTAAATGAAAAATCAAATCAAATTTTTGATTCAAGTGTTTTATTATTTATCCAATTAATTTATAATCCAAATATTCATGTTATTGATACTACTATTGAATGTGTAAGTATTGTTATTGTTATTATTGTTATCATTATTTTTTATTACATGTGTAAAATATAATATTAATATCAGCTGTTGTTGTTGTTTTTGGTTTTATTTATATAGTTAATAAATTTAGTAAAACAAAAAAGAATTACAAGAGAATTAATATTAAATAAATTTATTGAATCAATATTATCATTAGAAAGAACAAATGTTGGTATAGTCGTAAAAGCAATCATTTCATTATCAACTGATATTGAATATATGTCAAAGATTATTAAAGAAACAAATAGTAAAGGATATTCAGTATTTCCATTAAATACACTTACCAAACAGTATGCATTAAATAAACCAGAGATTTATGATGCATTCTCTGAGGAAATGGAATCATTATTATTGGGTGATAGTAGTGGTAATGATGATGATGATGGTTGTCAACATATACCATCATCATTAATTGAACAAAGATTCGAATTTTTAAAACCATTAATTTCAAATCTATTATTAAATATAAATGAAAGACCATTGGAGACATCATTATTACATAATACATTGATTAGAATTGCACATAATGTTTCATCGACATCATTGTACCAATCAATTCTATCGCATTTGGTATCACTTTTATACCTTTATAATAATAAAAATAATAATGGTGCCACTAGTAGCGGTAGTAATAGATATCAAAAGATTCAATATATTAGAGATTTAATTGATTTAATTAGGTTCCCACCATCTGGTATCGTACAGGAACAACAACAGCAACAACAATTACCACAATCAACATTTTTTAGCGAATTTCAAAAATCAATTCTATCGATTATCTATTACCTTTTAAATATATTCATTAGTAAAAGAGATGAAAAAGAAACATCTGTTAGAAATACAGCACTTTCTCAAATTCAAGAATTAATTCAATTATCACCATCAACTATACTTTGGAATCAAACTGTTAATAGTAGTAGTCAAAATTTAAATACACCAATTCTAGTTGCACTATTGATGTTTTTACCATCTTCATTGGCATTCTTTCAACAAAAGATTATCGATATATTTCAAACATCGATCGATAGTTTATCAGTTTTAAATTTGAATTCCAGATCAAATAAAGTTAAAAGATTAGTTGTATTGCGTACACTTAGATTATCAATTTCACCATTGGTTAGATTAATTTCAACAAGTACAACTTCAAATAGCATACATCAACAGCAACAAAATGAAAATTTAAAAAAATTATTAAAACAAATTGAAATTATCATTTTCGAACTTTCAAATAATGTTGATACCAACAAAATTTTACAAAAAGATGATTATGAAGAATTTACAGATCACAACAATGGTGGTAGTATAAATGAAGAAATCATTTTTAATAATTATCCAATTTTAGATATTTATTTATTAGATAATTTTATACCAATAAATTTAGCATGGAATTTATTATCATCTTCTTTGTTTGATAAAAAAGGTGATTTAAAAATTGAAATCATTCCAATTTGGTTATCAATTATAAATTCAAATTTATTAAATGAAAAAGATGAAGTTGAGCCAGACCATGATAATGAAGAACAACAACAAATCAAAATCAACAGTGGAAGTAACAGCAATATAAACTTTTCAAATGAATTTTTAATTTATTTTTTATCACCATTTTTATTTTATAAATTAAATGGTACTTCAGATGAAATTGCAAATGAAATTAGAATTAAATCTGTTCAATTATTACCAAATATTTGTAGAGATTCAATTGAAATGGTTTCCATTATTCCATTATTTTTTTATGCAATTCAAAAAGAAGAATCTTCAAATGTAGTTTTGGAATTATTATCAACATTACCAGAATTGGGAAAGAATAAAGATTGTTTTAATTCAGTTTTAAAAATTTTAACAATTTTAGAACAACAACCTTCATCCAAATCCAATAACGGTGGTAGTATATTACCATCATTTATATTAAGATTATATTGTAAACTTTTGAATTCAAATTCTTTAGTATTTTCAAAAATTGAAGAATTAATATATTCAATGATTAAAGATCAATCATCAACAACAACAAGTAATTTTGAAAATAGAGTATCAATTGCAATTACAATTAAAGAAATTTGTGAAATTGATCCAAATCAAGGTCAAGAATTAATTCAACCATTATCACAATTTTTATGTAAAGATAATAATCCAACAACATTATCATTAAGTTTGGAGGCATTAGGTAGTTTATGTGAAAATGAAATATTATCATTTACAAGTGCATGGAATGTAATTAAAAAGAATTTGGGTCAAGAAGAAGGTTTTGAAAATGATAAAAGATCACCAATGGTATTATGCTCATTATTAGATTTCTTTTCAAAAGGTGTACATGATTTCCAAGGTGAATCCACATTGGAACAAAAAACAATCGATGTAATTTCTGATATAATTCGTAGAATTTGGAATCTTTCAAATCATTCAAATCAAAATGTTTGTTCAAAATCATTTGAAACATTGGCAAAATTTATTGAAGCACCATTAATAAATCAAGAATTATTTGAAAAAATTTCAAATAAAGTACCAATTTTATTATCAAAATTATCATCATCATCAGTAACTGATAGCAATGAAAATCAAGAGGTAGATCATAATTTGGTTTATTTATTAAAATCATTATTACAACGTGAGTTAAATGAAAAAAGATCATTAAAAACAGTTCATCAAAATTTAAAACAAACAAAATCCATTTCACTATTTTCCAATAGTAACCAATCTACAAAAATATTTGAAATTTTAAATAATGAATTGTTAAGTGAATCTAAAACTGGTATTAAATCTGGTGTTTTAGGTGGTTTATTATGGTTTAATAATGGTGGTGGTGATAGTGAAACAGAAGGATCAACTACAACAACAAAAGTAACTGGTAGTAAAAAAGAAATTTTAAATAATTTTAAATTAAATAATCAAATTTTAAAAGAATCTCTAGAATATATTGATAATTCAAGAGACTTATTAAATAAATTAATGATTTCGTTAGGTGGTTGGAATAAATTTATGAATCAATGTTTCCAAGCATATAAAAAGAATGAAGTAATGAGACAATCGTTACCAAGTGGCACAAAGTTACCAATTAAAGAAACAAATGAAAAAGTATTTACCGATATTGAACAACAATTATTAAAAAATATATTTGAAAATAGTTCAAGTGTTAAAGCTGAAAATTCAGTGTTTGCATTAATAGGTTTAGCTAAAAATACATCGGCAATTTGTTATTCTCAAATGGAGAATGTTGTTACTCAATTAATTAAATGGACAACTCAATATAGTACCATTTTCGATCGTGAAAATTCAGATATCGTTCGATCCGCTTCTTATTTGGGTCTTGGTATATTATTACCATGTTTATTACAAGATAGTCCTTTAATTAAAGAAGCAATTAATATTTTAGAGTTTGCAGCAACCTCTCCAGAAAGTAAATTAGATTCAACAATTAAATTTAATTGTTATTTAGCATTGGGTATTTGTTCATCAAAATTATCAAAAACCAAACATCAATCTGAAAAGAAAAGAATTAATTTAATTTTATATAATAGTTTTATAAATTCATTCAACAAATCAACAAATGGTGATTGGTCATCGATGACCATTAGTGGATTATGTTTATCGATTGGTTATTGTGCTGATAGTTTGGAAGAACTTTCAATGAATACTCAATTATCGGGCATTTATGAAATTATTACAAAAACTTTAATTGATAATCAACAATTTATAAATGATAATAATTTAGCATATGGTTTTATTTTAATTTCACTTTCATCGATTATTGGTAGTTGTTTTAAATTATCTTTAATTTCAAACGGCGAAATTAATCAATTGATTTCAAATATTTATTTATCCTCTTCCAGTAGTACCATTTATCAATCGATTGGTTATAATAATTTAATTCAAATTTTATTAAATAAAGGATTTACAGGTTTGGAATTATCAACTATTCAAAAATTATTAATTTCAAATCATAATAATATTATAGAGGCGATGGATGGCCACCCAATAAATTCAAGCACTTTGATCAATTCAATTTTATCAATTTCAGTATTATTTGGTTCACCAATATTTACTCAATCAAATCAATGTTTATTGGAATCAACATTAGAAAGTAGTGTATTAGATTTTATAAATTCAAAACCAAATAGCAGAAAAGAATTTCAAAGTTTATTAGTTGACATTATAAATTCAATGACAAGTTTATTTGAATCACCAAATGTTGATAGTAAATTAGCAAGATATATATCAATTTGTTTGGGTTCAATTACAATTCCAGTTCATAGTAGTGGTGGAAACACAGCAGGTGAACCAGAGAATTTAGATCATTTACCAAATGATCTATTAATTAAAGGTTTGTTTAATCTTTTAGTTGATCCACAATCAAATCATACAACCGTTGAATCTTGTCTTTGTGTTTTCAATGAATTGGAAGGATCTGAATATAGTTTTAAATTACCAATAGTAAATTGGAGTAGTGTTGTCAAAAGAATTTATAATCAATTCAGAGTTGATGCACCAGTAAAGAAACAATGTATTGAATTTGCTTCTAAAAACATAACACTATCCACCCTTCCAATTGTAATGTCTGAATGGTTAAGTGCTTCAAATTTTAAAAATATTGGTGATGCATCTGTTCAAAAGAAATTAATTAAATCACTACCAAAAGTTTTATACCAATTAACACCCGTTCGTGTATCTTCAATATTTGAAGAAATTATCAGCGTAGAGATAATTGACAAACCAACTTTGGTTTGGAATGTTTTACAAGAAATTTTAAATCAACCTCAAGCACCACAACAACAACAACAACAACAACATAGTGAAATCAAAAGTATGGTTACAAGATTTATAATGGCAAATGTAAAGAATTTACCATGTCCATTTAATAATGAAAATGAAAAACTTTCAAGTAAAAATATGAAACTATTAAAACTTGCAAGTGAATCTTTATCTCATCTTTCAAAAGAACAATTACAACAATGTCTTTGTTTACTTAGTGGAATTGTAGATGTCGATTATGAAGCTAAAATTCAATATCTCTATGTGTTGGTTTTAAATAATGGTGCATTTGGTAAAGTTTCACTTTCAAACTTTTACAAAATTAAATCATGGTGTTTCTCTTCCTCCACACCAGAACAACAAAGTAAAGTTATCACCATCTTACCATACATTCTTACTGTACCATTAATTCAACATCAAAAAGAATTGGGCTTCTCTTTAATCTTGAATGATATATTTGATTCAATCACTCTATCTTCAAAACAACATATAATTGGTTTAGAATTATTATCTCAATTAATTTCAACACAAATTAATTTTTCAATATTTGAATTTAATTCATTTTTTAATTTATATGATAATGTATGTATTTTATAAATATATATAGATATGTTGTTATTATCTCTTCACACGTATATTAATATTATTTATTTATTTTTAAAATATAGGTAAATACTGAATTAAATGATAATGATAAATCAAATTGTAATATTTTAATATCATTTAGATTTATAGAATTATTACCATATTATTTACAAATTTGGTTTACTACAACAAATTTTGAAAATAGCAGCATTAGTATTGGATATATCACCGAAAGATTATCAACAATTTTACAAACCAAAGCTTCAATATTAGATTTAAAAACAAAATCAATTTTATTCTCTTCAATTTTAACTTTAAATCATTTACAATCAACCAATAACAACAATGAAAATAATAATAATAATCAAATGCAACAATTAAATACTTTTAATCTTTATAAAATATTAAAATCAAATAATTAAATAAAAAAAACAATTTTGATGTTGGTGTTACAATTTAATTTGTTATTAATTTTTTATATCATTTAATTTATTAATTACTTCATTTAAATTTGGTCTATTATCATAGTTTTTTTGCATCATTTCTGAAACTAAATCTTTTAGTTTTTCGATGGATATTGTAGAATCAATATTATTGGTTAAGTTTTTATTAATTATTAATTGATGTGCAGTAACACCTAAACCATAAACATCCATTTTATTTCTTAAACTTTTTAAATTTGAAATTAATTTTGATCTACATTCTTTTGAAGTGATTTCAGGTGCCATATACATAATAGTTCCTTTTGAATCATCGTAATAAGAATTTGGTGATTTAATTAAATTTTCAGTAAATTCTGATATACTAAAATCTGATAAAAATATACTACTTCCATTATCATGTAATAGTATATTTTCAGGTTTAACATCTCTATGATAAATTCCAATGTTTTCTAAAACTAATAATGAATTTGAAATTGATAATAATAAATCAAAAATAAAATCTTGATCAAAACTACCTCCATCATTAGATAATGTATTTACATCACCATTATGACAGATTTGTAGTATTATAAAAATATTTAAAGAAACTGAAAAATTACCATAATAATTATAAATATTTTTAAATTTAGCTTTATCTTGTTTTCTAAATTTGTTAATTTCTTCAAGAATTTGTATTTCAATTGGAATTTGAATTTTTCGGTCACCAGATAATAGATTTGAATTTAATTTTTTTAATATATATTGTTGTTGTTGTTTTTGTGATTCTATAATATTCTGTTCTTTTTCAATATCATCAAACAACATTTGGCACAAAAATATATTTTTAGGGAATATATCACCAGTATCTATTATATCTAAATTTGTTATTGGTTTATAAAATGATAACTGTGGTGTATTTAATAGTTTTGTTGATAAATTATCATTTCTAAAAAAGTCAATATATGATTGAAAATAATCTTTTTCAACTGTCAAATTTGAAATAGTTTGATTTTTAAATTCTGAATAAAAATCAGAAATATCATGTAATGATAAAAACATTAGACCAGATTGTTGTCGAGCATTATCATCACCATCACCATTTGAAAATAATTGATTATAATCTATTAAATGATATGGATAGTTTGTTAAATCATTATTATCTTTTGCAAAATATAAATAACTTAATTTTAATCTAACTAAACCAATTATATTATTTTGGCTGATTTTGTTTTAAAATTAATATATATATATATATGTACGGAGTATTTGTATCATGTTACTATATAAATATTTATACTTACTCTAATTCATCGATTGATAAAATTGATTGATTTTCTCTAAAATTAATTTGATCAAAAATAAAAAAGTATTTGTTATTATTTTTCTTTTGGAAAACGAATTTTGGTTTTAAAAACAAATTTGGAAATTTGATAGTTTCAATAAGTGGTGGAGTGGTAGTACTGTTACAAATATTATTATTAACTGAAAATCTTGAGAATATAGTAAAACATGTAAACTTTTCATTTGTGAATATGTTTTCAATTTTCAAAATGCTAAAACTGTTTCCGTGGTGTTTTTGAACATCCCAATCTTTCTTTTTTTTATCTAATTTTATAAATTTAATATCTAAAATATTGTAAGTTTGGTTTGTAAATTCTAATAGACAAACTCCTTTTTGTTCCTCTACTTCATCTTCTTTTACCCTATAGTCACTATCATTAAATTTTCCAAATTTATTTTTAAACCACCAAAATAAATAATCTAAATTAATTTTTAAAAAACTACTTTCATTTGGATTGACATTTTGAATTTTGAGTAAACCTTTGAAAAAAGACAAAAATAATTTAGAATTTTCATTAAAACCTTCTAAATTTGAATCACTAAAAAGAAAATATTATATTAGTTATTTATTAATAAAAAAGAAGTGTACATACACATAATTATACCTACTATATATAATATCCAATTTTAATTAGTGTTTTAAATAAAAGTCTATCAATATGCATCTCTTTATAATCGATAATGTTTTTATCAAAAATATAATATAATTCATCTTTAAATATTAAAATATTAACTAATATATATTAAAAAGGATATTTACATTAATAATTTGATTTTCATTACCATTATGTTTTAGATTTTTAAAAACTTACATTGAGTATAATGTTTTTTATTTGATTTTAAAACCTTTATAAAATTTAATAATTGATATACTAATTTTAATAAACTTGATTCTCTACTATTACTTGAAATTGTTTCTGTTGACATTGTTGCTTTAGTACTATTTATAAATTGTTTAATATTATTTGGTACTTTATAAATTACTAAAATTGAACCATTAGTTTGAATTTCATTATCATTGTATTGAAATATATTATCATTTAAACAAACACTAACTGATTCCAAGTTTGTAATTAAATATATAAAATTTGGTTGATAAATTTTAAATGAATAAATTTCGTCTTTATCATTTTGATTTAATGATTTTAAAAATGATAAACCATGATCTCCAATATGTAAGTTTTCAATAATCTTGTATGATTTATCATTAACTACCAATAAATTTCGATCCACTTCTTTTAACTTTATTTCAAATCCCATTTTTTCAATATCATTAAAATATCTAGTTAATGAATTTGGATATTTATTTAATAATCTATCTTTTTCTTTTAAATATATATATGAAATTGCTTGTTTTGCATTCCACACAAACCCATCATTCTATATAAAAAGAGGTACACGTAATTAATATTTATTTATTTATTAAATGTGGTCCATTGGTTGTATAATTTACTTACACTCTGTGTTAAACTGTTTGAAATAATTTCATTTATAAATTTAAAACCATTTAATAATTTACCGATTAAAAATGATAGCGTTTCTTTATATATGTTAGTTTGAAGAGGTTGGAATGGAATCATTAACTTTATATTAAACCCAATACCTTGAAAGCAAATTGAAGACTTGTTAAAATATTGAGTAAAAAGTTGCAAAATTTGTTTTGATTGAATTGATGAATCATTTTCTAATTGAATACATGCTAGTAATATGTGAAGTGTTATTTTCCATTGATTTTCTTCACTTAATTCTGAACTTGGATAAAGTGAAAAATCATCAAAATGAGAGTGATAATGTTCGTGGAAAAAATATGTATTCCCATTAACATCATTTCTAAACCAATAATGAAATTTTAAAAAATAACCAAAATCTGATTGACCATTTAATAGTTTTAGATTTTCAAATTTACTAAAATCATAATCAACATCAATACCATCAATACCTGTTATATTAAAATAATTCTAAATTACAAACATGTTAATTACACCATTATCAGTACAATAATTAAAAAAGGGTTGACGGTGCAGAGGTGGTGATACATACATATGGTGTTGAGTCTTGAATTATAAAAAAATGAGGATTCCAAAATATTTTATTATTACCAATTGAACTTTGATATCTACTAAAACAATATGCAATAATATCATTTTTTACATAATTATCAATATTTGCTAATTCTTTTAAAATTATTTTTTTTTTACCAAAATTCTTGATGGTTGTTGAATTTAAAATTTCTATACTAGATTCAATTATTTTTGAAGATTTAAATAAAGTCACACTATTATAATTATAAAATGGAAATAAATATTGAATCTTCAAAATATGTTGTATCAATTCATAAAGTGATGGTCTTTCTTTGGGGGATTCTTTAATCATTAAAACACTGATATCATTAACAAAGTTATTAAATGATAATAAACCACAACCCATAATATATTGATTAACATACAATAAAGTTTTACCTAAACTATATATATCAATTGAAGTTAAAATTTGTGGTTTATCAAATATTAATGACTCTGGTGCAATATAATTTAATGAACCAATACCAATCGTATTGATTCCACTACTTTTCACTTTGTTTGAAATACCAAAATCACCTAAATATAAATCTATCTCACCATTTGAGAATTTTTTAACAAATATGTTTTCTGGTTTAATATCACGATGAATTATATTTTTTTCTTTAAAAACCAACAATACTTTAATCATTCTAAAAATTAAAATCATCATAACTTGATAAATTTCACTAATCAGTGATAAAAATATATTAATATATATGTGTATATATATATATATTCATATAAAGTGATACAAACAATTGATTATTTAAAGTTGATAGATATTCAGAAAGTGTGCCATTTTTATAACACTCCATAATAATAAGTGTATGAGTTGGAATTTGTGTAACAACATCATCATTATCATAGATTTTAAATTTTTCAATATATTTTACAATATTTGCATCATTTATATCTTTAAAAAGTTTTATAAAAGTTAATTCTCTTATACTTCTAACTTTATTTTCTATAATTTTACATATATATTCCTTATATTTATTTGTTTTAATTAGCTTTTAATTATTTATAGTATGTTCAAAAATTAATAGACTATACATACAACTCCATTTTCTACATTTAACACCAAATAAACAATATTTGTTATTTTTTTTAAAATTGAATATTTTTTATTAAAATTCTTGTTTTTAAAAATATTATTATCGTTGGTTATCATTTTTAATAAAAAAAAAAAAAAAAAAAAATTTTGATGATTTAAATTAAAAAAAAAAAAAATGAGAATTAAAAAAAAAATTATAATTTGTTAATTATTAAATAGAAAACAAAGTGAAAAGAAACTTCTTTGATGATTATCTATTTTAACCAAATCATAGTTATAATTCCCTCCAGAAAACTTAGTTTCCTTTTTATTTCATCCACAAAATTTTAATCACATACTATATATTACAAAAACCAAATAATCACATTCAATCACTTATTTCAAATATTTATACTTCCCTCCAGTGTGTAAATACTAGTATTATCATGGGAAAAAAAATTTAACATTTAAATCCAATTTATGATATCATTTAAAAAAAAAAAAAAAATTTGGTTGAAAAGTGATATATTGTATTAAAATTTGTTCTCTAGCTAATATTAGTATTATACCCACTGTAGGGAAGTATAAATAGTTAAAAAGGTTGGATGAAATTATTTTGTGTCATTTTACATTTTTTTTTTTTACCTTTAAAAAATTTCAACAAACGACACATAATTTTTACCAACAAAAAATCTATTTTGTATAAATATTCCCACATCACAAACAACAATACCATATTTTAAAGATGAACGAACTGAATAATATTAATAGCTGTCACTTATACACATATACGAGCCAACGAGAATAAGGCGAATCTCGTTTGCCGTATTGTGGTTGAAAAAAAAATGGGGGGGGGGGGGGGGGGGGGGGGGGGGGGGGGGGGG
>JACAFZ010019665.1:0-11522 GCA_015252675.1 Dictyostelium gargantuum | reverse complement strand
TTTTTGTCTGCCGCATTATATTTTTTTAATTTTTATTTTTAATTTTTTTTTTATAATAATAATAAATTATTATTCATTTTTTAAAAAAATTTAAATTTTTTTTTTTTTTTTTTTTTTTGTAATGATACACACATTCACTAACACTCACAAGAACACACACATTCAAAATTTTATTAACAATTAAACAACCAATAATAATTTTTTATATTTTTGTTTGATGATGTGGTGGTAAAAAAAAAAATTAAAAAAAAAAAAATGATTGTTTTTGGAATTTTTCATTTTAAAAAATAAAATTATAAATAAAATATATGTAATAATTTAATAACAATAAATTCACAATATTACCACTACGATTTTAAAAAACTTTATTATTACTATAAATATATATATTCATATAAATTTTTTTATTATTTTTTTTATTCACACTCACACTCACACACTAACACCCATTCTTTAAATTTGGTAATCATACTATTCTACCTTCATTGTGTATGTTTTTTATAATTAATATTATAATTTTTTTTTAAATTTAGATGTATTGCTTGTTTTAATAATTATTATTTTAATTTTTTAAATTTTTTTTTTTTTTTTAATTGTTTTTTTATATTTGTTAAATCACCATAAAAAAAAAAAAAAATAAAAGAAATTAAATTATTATAATTTTTTAATTTTATTATAGTAATAATAGTAGTAATCATAGTAGTATTAAAATAAAAAATAATATAGATAATTGAAATAAATAAAAAAAAATTAAAAGAATAGAGGTAAAAAAAAAAAACATTAAACTCTTTTCTTTTTTTCTTTTTTTTATTTAGGTATATATAATTTAAAAATATTAAAAATAAAAATGGGTTTAGGAATGGTAAATAAAAAGCAGCCAACAACAAATGTTTCAAAATTTCAAACAATGTTTGGAGTTGATAAAAGAGCATTGGCACTTTTTAGAGTTTGTATTGGTTTAATCGGCTTATATGATATAATTGAAAGATGGCCTGATATTAAAGCACATTATTCTGGTATTTATTATTTTTATTATTATTTATTATTATTAATTAATATTAATATATTAATATTAATAAAATTTTTTATTATAATGAAAATAATATAGATGAAGGTATTTTACCAAGAGCAACAGTAACTGAATCATTTTGGAATAAATCATGGTTATCAGTTCATATGATTGTTGGATCAGTTGAAGGTATTCAAATTATATTTTTAATGAATATGCTTGTTTGTTTCTTTGTTGCCATTGGATATCGTACTAGATTGAATATGTTTTTACATTATATATTTGTAATTTCATTACAGGCTAGAAATAATGTAGTTGGCCATGGTGGTGATGTTTACATGAGAGTAATTTCATTTTTTGGTATTCTCCTTCCATTGGGTTCAATATTTTCAATTGATAGTGCCTTTAAAAAACCAGTATTAAGAAGAAAAAATAAAAAATTTGTTTTAACAAATTTTGGTAAATATTACATGCATCATCATATAACTTTACTTTAGGTTTATAATACTAATATATATTTTAAATAATAATAATAATAATAATAATAATAATAATAATAATAATAATAATAATAATAATAGTAACATTTTCAATTATTTGTCAAGTTATATTTTTATATGTATTTTCATATGTACATAAAACTGGTGATGAATGGAGAGTTGATTATACAGCATCTTATTTTGCATTGCAATTAGATTATTTCCGTACTTTTTTGGTTGATTATATTATTGAATATTATACATTGTTGAAAATAATGACATTTGGTGTATTGTATTATGAAGGTTTTGGTGCAGTATTATTCTTTTCGCCACTTTTTACAGCACCTATTAGAACAATGGGTGCATTTGGTTTCACTGTTTTACACATTTCATTTGGTGCATTTATGAGATTGGGTATTTTCAGTCCAACCTGCGCTGCTGGTACCATTGTAATCTATCCAACTTGGTTTTGGGATAAATTATTCAACTCAATCCGAACTAGAGAGAGAACTGATTTCAAAGTTTACTACAGTGGTCGTCATGGTTATAACATTGCCGCATTGGTTTCAACATTTTTATTATTACCTGATGTAGAAGTTTCACCAACTCCAATTTACATTGACGAAGAATCAATCATTCAAACTAATAATGGGTTAAATAATATTATATTATCATCACCATCAATTGGTAACGGTGCAAGTATGATTGGTAACAATAGTACTGGTTGTGAAGATGACAATGACAATAATCATCTTCATCACTCATCAAATACTACATCCACAACAACAACTACAAGTCAATTAAATAATTGGATTATTACAAGAGATTTAAAGGGTAATAAACATACTGGATACAAAGCCTTGGTTTCAATTTGCAAAGCATCTCCACTACTTTGGCCATTAGTTAGATTATTAGAAATTCCAATGGTTACTCTTTATGGTAAAAAAGTATTAAATGTTTTAGAAAGAATTATAGTATTTATCACTGATGATGTCATTGTTGCAAAACCAATTCAAACTGGTGAATATTCAACCAAAGAACAACAATTAATAATGTATAAGCAACAACAACAACACCAAAATGAATTATTGAATGGTGTAGATAGTGGTGATGATACATATGGTGGTATGAGTAATAGTAATAGTAGTATTAGTAGTAGTGGTGGAAGTTTAAATGATGATCATCATCCAATGAATAATGGCGGGGGTAGTGATAATGGCGGATACAATTTATTAAAAAGTGAAGAAAAACAACAACAACAAGTGGATCATCAACAAGAATATGTAAATTGTAATTATAATAATAAACTAAAAAGAAAAACAAGAGCAATTAAAATTTCAAAAACTATTATTTTCAATTGTATTGCAATAATGGGTATATTATTTGCATTGGGATGGAATTGTAATACCGTTGATTGTGGTATTCCAATGAAATTACCAGTATCATTAAACTGGTTAGTATTTTTAACAAGAATGGATCAAATGTGGTCAATGTTTTCACCAAGACCACCATCATCTCATTGGTGGTATACCTTTGAAGGTGTTTTGGATGATGATACCAAAGTTGAATTATGGAATAATCAAGGTCTATTCACATGGGAACCAAATTATGAACCATATTCACTTGAAAAACCAAATCCATATCCAGACTGTATTGGTAATCATCGTTGGTTTAAAGTTTATGAAAATTTAAATAGTGGTGGTGGTTTTGAAACCATTAGAATGGGACTTGGTAAATGGATCTGTAGAGAATACAATAGCCGTCATTTAGATCATGAACGTTTACATACATTCAACATTGTATTCCGTAATGAAAAACAAAATATGGATAATACACGTGAACCATTACCTGAACAAATCTTATGGCAACATGTCTGTTATAATAAAGTTCAACAATAATAAAATACTATTACCAAATCCCACAATAACAATTAACCATCAACTAACGTGAAACATGTTTAATTCCTCCTTTTCACCAATTTAAAAATAAAATTAAAAAATTAATTAATTCTAAAAAAACGTGTTGCGAAATTGTGATTTTTTTTTTTTTTTTTTTTTAAATTAAATTTTTTTTTTCATTTTAATTTTTTTTCATTTTAATTTTTTTTTTTCAAATTTTTCGTTTATAGTATGTTACATATACAACAATAAAATGTTAAGATTATGTAAATCAGTAATAAAATCACCAAAATGTGTAAAACAACTACAAACACAAAATATTATAAAAACAATTAGTAGTAGTAATATTATAAATAATAGATCATTTTCCACCACCACAGAAACCCAAGTCCAATCACCAAAACTAAAAGAAGAAGAAAACAATAATAATAAGCCAAATCAAACATATGTTTTTAAAGATGAAAATATTTTTAAAAATTTAAAAAGAGGTAAAGATAGAGAAAGATTAAATTTGAAATTAGGTGATCAAGTACATGGTTGGAAAGTTGTAAAGATTAAAGATGTACCAGAAAGACAATTTAAAACTTACCAATTGGTACATTTGGAAACTGGTGCAAAATATTTACATATTGATTGTGAAGATACAAATAATGTATTTAGTGTAACATTTAAAACAATTCCAGTGGATTCAACTGGTGTTGCTCATATTTTAGAACATACAACACTTTGTGGAAGTAATAAATATCCAGTAAGAGATCCATTTTTTAATATGTTAAAACGTTCTTTAAATACCTATATGAATGCATGGACTGCACCAGATCATACTTCCTATCCATTTGGCACCCAAGATCCAAAAGATTTTTATAATCTATTATCTGTTTATTTGGATGCTACTTTCTTTCCAATTCTTAGTGAACAAGATTTTCGTCAAGAAGGACACAGATTGGAATTTGAACAATTGGATAAACCAGACTCACCTTTAAAATTTAAAGGTATCGTTTTTAATGAAATGAAGGGTGCACTTTCTGATCCATCTTCATTTTATGCTGAAGTTTCACAACAACACCTTTATCCTGGTACAACTTATTCCCACAATAGTGGTGGTGAACCAAATGATATACCATCATTAACTTATCAACAATTAAAAGATTTCCACGCAAAACATTATCATCCTTCAAATTCTTTCTTTTTCTCTTATGGTGATTTAAATCCAATCCAACATTTAAAATTCATTCAAGATAATTCATTATCAAAATTTAAACTTGATCCAACTATAAATACAACTGTTAATAAAGTTAAACGTTGGAATGAACCAAAAAGAATTCATTTAAAATGTCCACCATCTGCAAGTATGTATTATAATGTGATGATTGATTATTCATAAACTAACCACATGTTTATTTTTTTTATTAATAGTGGACGTTAATCCAGAAAAAAAATTTAAATTTTCAATTTCAATTTTACATAAAGAAAATAAAGATTTATTTGAATCATTGTCAATGCATATGTTATCAAATTTATTACTTAGAGGTTCAAATACACCAATGTATCAAGCATTATTAGAGAGTGGATTAGTATTAGATTATTCACCAAATACAGGTTTTGATGATAATTTATTGGAATCATGTTTTAGTGTTGGTGGTATTGGTATCAAGAAAGAGGATTTAGAAAAGGTTGAAAAAGTTATCATTGAAACTTTAGAGAAATCATCAGTGGATGGATTTGCAAATGATGTAATCGAATCAATTTTACATCAATATGAATTTGCTCAAAAAGATGTTTCAGCTTCATTTGGTTTGAAATTGGTTGGTGCATTATCTTCAAATTGGATTCATGGCGGTGATCCAGTTGACCCATTGTTTTTAAATGAAAATATTGCACGTCTTAGAAAAGAAATTCAAAAAGGTCCATTCTTTCAAAATAAAATCAAAGAGTTACTTTTGAATCCTCATAAACTTTACATCACAATGGAGAATGATGATACCCTTCAAAAAGAAGATCAAGAAAAAGAAATTGCAAAACTTGAACAAATTAAAAACAGTCTAACCCCACAACAAACAAATGAAATCGTTGAAATGGCAAAAGATTTACAAAGTAGACAAAATCAAGTACAAGATGTTTCAGTTTTACCAAAGATTAACATTTCCGATATTGAAAGAAATCAACCAAAACTTCAACATTTAGATACTAGAATCGGTGGTAACGGTGATGTACCACTTCGTATTTTAGATTTACCAACCAATGGTATTAGTTATTTTAGATCAACCATCGATATCTCTTCTTTGGATCCACAATTGAAACCATATGTACCATTGTTTTGTTCGTTAATCGATGAAATGGGTGCTGCTGAATTTGATCACAAACAATTGGATACCGAAATGAATTTACATATTGGTAAATTTAGTGTTTCACCATTAATTACAATGGGTCACAGTGATTTAGATTATACTCAAGAAAGAATTTACATCAAAGGTGCAGCATTAAATGGTAATCTAACTAAAATGTTTGATTTACTTCAAAAACTATTATTACAAAACAAATGGAACAATCCAGATCTATTAAAAAATCTTTTAAATCAAAAACAAGCATCCATCATTGAAGGTATTCCATCCTCTGGTCTTAGTTATGCAAAAATATTAAGTTCCTCACTTTTTAGTCGTGCTGGTCAATTAAATGAACAATGGAATGGTCTTAGTCAAGTTAAATTAATCAATGAAATCGTTTCATCCAATGATATACCTTCACTCATTGGTAAACTTTTAAAGATTAATGAATTTATTTTAGATCGTTCCTTGATGAAATGTTTAATCACAACCGAAAAAGATAATATTTCAAACCTTCAAAATAATCTTTCAAACTTTTTGAAACCATTTTCATCAAATAATACCCCAATCATTGTTAATCCAAATCCACTCAAATCTACCGAATTACAACAAACTCAACAAAGATTAAACTTTTTCCCAATCCCAGCAACAGTAAATTATATTTCAAAAACATTCCAAGCTGTACCATATACTCATGAAGATTCAGCACCAATTCAAATTTTAACCAAAGTTTTATCCGAATACTTACACAAAGAGATTAGAGAAAAAGGTGGTGCATATGGAGGTGGTGTTTCAGTAGACAGTGGTATCATTTCATTCTATTCTTATCGTGATCCAAATCTCGAAAAAACATTATCCGCTTTCAATCAATCAGTTCATTGGTCACTCGATAATAAAATCACATTGGAAACTATTGAAAATGCTCAACTTTCCATCTTTTCAGATTTTGATTCACCAGAATCACCATCCAATAAAGGTGTTGGTGAATGGATGAGAGATATCACCAATGAAATGAAACAAACTAGAAGAAATCAATTACTTTCAATCACAAAACCAAAATTAGAAGAAATGTCTTCAAAATATTTATTAAATAATCAAAATAACTTCACTACTGTTTTAGGTTCAAAAGATAATTTAGAATTAAATAAATTAAATTGGAAACATGTTTCAGTTTAAAAAATTATATAATGATTAATAAATTATTAAAAAATAAATAATTTTAATATAATAATAATATTGTAATAATAAGTTTATTTTAACCAATTTAAATATTTATAATCTTTATGATTTTTTAAAGTTTTGATTGTAAATTCTAATAAACCATGATCATCATTGTCATGATTTGAAATTATACCATTTTCAAAATAATATTTTAAAATTTCTATTCTTTCATTTTCTATTGAATGTTTAATTAATTCTTTTGTTATTTTAAATCTATTTGGAAATGATATTAAAATTAAATCACATAATTCAATATTACCTTTTTCAAATGAAATATTGAAAATATTACAATTATGGTGTTGTTGTTGTTGTAGTTGTTGTCGTAGTTGTTGTTGTTGAGTTTTAAAATCTATTAAACTTGATGATATTTTATCAATAATATCAATTGTTTCCTTTTCAAATAAAATATCAATTATTGTTTTAAATTGTAATTCTTCTTCATTTTTTGAAATAAATAATGTTTCATCATTGTTATCATACTCATTATTGTCATTATTTTGAACTTTTTCATTTTCGTTTTCTTTGTCACTACCATTTTCTTGTTCTTGTTCTTCTTCTTCTTCTTCTTGTTCTTGCTCTTGTTCTTGTTCCTCTTCTTGATCTTGTTCTTGCCCTTCTTGCTCTTCTTCTTGTTCTTGTTCTTGCTCTTCTTCTTGTTCCTCTTCTTGTTCCTCTTCTTGATCTTCCTCTTCAACATTAACATCTGGAAATACTGATAAATCAACTAGTTTAAAATAATTTTTAAAATTTATAATTTTTAAAATTGCAAGTTTTCTTTTTAATGGATCTTTAAATTCAATAAATAATTGACTATTTGATTTTCTTTTAAAAATGAATGGTAATAATCTTTGAAATATAAAAAAAAATTGATGACTTTTTGATTTTTTTGAATAAATCATTTCTTGGTCAATTGAATCATTAATACCAAAAGAATAAATAAAATTATTTAAATGATTTTTTAATAAAAATGAAATTGCTTTAAATTGATTTGGATCTGAAAATAAACCCCACCAACTTTTTCCATGAAAGTAAATATTATAATTTTCAATTAAACAACCTGAAATTTCAACTCTATTAGATTGAATTGAATATTCAAATAATTTTAAATGTAATTCTTCGTTATAGCTAATAAAAGAAATTTTTAAAAATTGTTGAATTTCATCAGTATTTAAAACACGTATTAAATGTTCAAGCACATCATTTCTAAATTCAAATGATGGATTTTCAATTGGTGATTGTCGATTTTCGGCAAATGTTGGTTTCTTTAATTGATTTTCAACTCCATCATAATGAATACTGGTTGATTTAACTGAATAAATTGGTGATAAAGACATTCCCATATTTGAAAGATCAGGAAATAACCCAATTTCAATCGAATGATCCTTATATTCATTAATTTTATCTTGAATATAATTTAATAATTTAAAGAATAAATCTACTCTTTTAATATTTAAAAAATATGATAAATCATTATTGATTGATTTTGTAAAATAATTTTGGCCAAAATTTGATAAACGAGTTAAATTAAGGTCAATTGATAAACATTTAAATAACATGTTTGATAATGAATCAAATGATGAATTTAAAATAAAATTTGTTGTGAAAATGTTTGGGTCTATTAATTTAAAATTTTCTGATTTTGTTTCAAATATGTATTTTGAAAGTTTTGGTGAACAAATTGTTAAACAACGAACTGATATTCTATGGCTATTTTTAAACTGAATGCTATTATTATAAATTTTTATAAAATTTAAAACTTGTTCTACAGTTATATATTTAATTGATAATAATAAATCAAATAAATAATTGAAAATGATTTGATATGATTCAACTGAAATGTTTGATAAATTGGTTTTTGATTTATTAATCCAATATTCAAAAATTGGTATTATTTCATCAATACTTTTAAATTGGTTACTATATTTAATTTCACCATTTTTAATTTCTGAAAAAAGATTAAAATCACTACCCTCTTCGAATAAATTCAATGGTTTGCCACTAATTCCAATGTCACAATCCAAACAAAATAAAATATTACTATGATTGTAATAATCTTGATCATTAACATCTTTTTGGAGGAGGTTGGAATTTTGAAATACCTTTTGAATCATTTTTTTTTTAACATTTGTGAAATTATCAAAATTAATTTTGAATACTTTAATGAAATCGATTGAATATTGTTTTGAGTATTGTATAATTGAAATAATTAAATATTCAAATAAATCATCACTAAATAGTTTATAACCAGTTTCATTTAAATATTTAATCATAGAGGTAATTTGATCTAATTGTTCAAATGTCCATTCAATCACTCCATCTATAAATGAAGCAATCTTGATTTGACTGCCGCAATGATTATCTAGTTTTGAAAGTAATCCAATGTCACATGTTAAAACTGCACATTCTAATGGATAAACATAATCTGATATTTCAATTTTGATATGTTTGTTGTAATGATGACCCAATGTTAATTTTGAAAAACCATACTTTAATAGTTCAACAGATTTATATTTGAATCTATTATGTGATGGTACCACTTTGGATGATAAAAAATCTGATATTAGATCAATTGATTTAAAATCTTTAATTATTGGTTGTTCCATTGAATGTTCACTCCAACACAATACAATTGGTAATAATTTATCCCACTTTGTAATTTTAATACCCATTTTAATCATTTCATTTTTAAAGAATGGAATTTCAATTAATTGATTAAACCATTTTTCAGAATTATCTCTACAAAACATTGAAAGTAAAATCCTTTGATATTTAATTTTTTGACTATCGCCACTACCATGACCACAATAACCACCAAGATTATTTTGTTGCTCTGTTATTCTACTTGCATACAATGTAATAAACCCAACCAAATTATCTGGATAATTATTAATTATTATAGAGTAATCTATGAATTGAACTTTATTTATATTTCTTACACCACCTACTTTATATCCTTTTTTAACTTTTCTTTGATGATATGCAATTTGATCGTTATCAGTTGGAGAGTTGAAAATATCATACTTTTTATCCAACAAGTATTTCAATAGTCTACTACTAAATAAATTATAAAAACAATGTTTATAAACTATATGATCACCATTTTCAAATGATTCAATTGGTTCGTCATAAATTTTTAAATACTCCTTATAAAGTTTTGTTGATTTTTTATAAATATTTGATTTTAATACTATAGATTTTCTAATTTCCTTTAATTTGTTTTCTTTATCTTTAAATTCTCTTTTATATATTTCTTCGACCTCTAATTGAATTTCATTAAAATTTGTAAAATAACTAAATACTCTGGTAACCATTACCAATAATTCAATACTACTATCTTTGAAATAATTTGATAAAAATAAAATATAATCTTCATTTTCCATATTAAAACATTTAAAATTAAATAACCTAATTTGTAATGATAAATCATTTAATTCTAATAATTTACCAATGTTAATTTTAACCAAATTAAATTCCTCGTCATCATATTCTTCATGACCACTTTCAACAAGTTTTAATTTCTTTTTAAAATGAATACCTTCTTGTTGTTGCTTCTTCTCTTGTTTATTATTAATTAATAAATTTGAATCTACTATAAAACATAAAATTTCTTGTTTTTGAATTGTAGTTGTTGATAAATTATTGAATATTGATGATAGAATATTATTTTTAACATGATTATTTATTACTGTAGTTGGTGATTGTATTATTAACTTTATTATTTCTAAATTTGAAAATTGACAAGTAAATGATAATAAAACTACTGATGGTAATACTTGTAGTTTATATTCATCCAATAAACAACGCAATCCATAAATATTTTGATAATAAATTGAAAGTTTAACAAGACTATAATTTTCAAAATAATTCCTTTTTTTACTATTCATTAATAATTTTAAAATATTAACAAATATAACCTCATCACCTTTTTGATAATTTGGGTTATAAAGAATATCATCATCATTATTATTATTATTTGGTGATTGATGAATCATTGTAAAAAATATACGTTTTGAATGTGGATCTAAAAAATTTAAATGTTCATCATCACTTTCAATCTTTAATTTAATTAAACTAAATAATCTAAATTGTATCATGAACCCAAAAGTTGATAAATATTTAAATTGAATTCTATTATAAACATTGATTTGTTTATAATCATAATATTCATTTGTTATATCTTGATTTAAAATTTCATATATTATTTTTTTAAATAATATTTTATTTTTAAATATTTTCCAAAATAATAATTCATTTTTATTACCATCCATTATTATAACAATTATGATAGAAAAAAATAATAAAAAATTCAAAAAATATTCATTCCCATTTATTTTCAATTTTTTTTTTTAAAAAAATAAAATTAAAAAAAAAATGGGTTTTTTTATTAATCTAAATTAATGAAATCCTTTAAAAAAATACATTTTAATTATTTCTTTATTTACTATGGTAATTGTTAAGAAAATTTGGTGTTTTATAAAAAAATATCAAAAAAAAAAATCTCTTTTATTAATAAAATTTTTTTTTTTTATTTGAATATAATAATTTTTCAATAATACACTGACCTGAATCTGTCAATTATACAAATCTGACG
>JACAFZ010019554.1:0-11549 GCA_015252675.1 Dictyostelium gargantuum | reverse complement strand
TAACATAATTTTTGTTTTTTTTTTTAAAAAAAAAAAAAAAAAAAAAAATTAAAATTTTTTAAAATTTTAAAAAAAATTTTTTTTTTTTTTTTTTTTTTTTTTTTTTTTTTAAAATGGGTGTTTTGTTTTTGATTGGTCTGAAATTATAATTTATTTGAATTTTATTGTTTATGAAATTATTGTTATTAATAAAAAATGACAAATTATAACCCTTTTTTGATGACATTTTAATATGCACAAAAATATAAATATAAAACATCAACTGACACCATTACAACAAAATTATTTTAATAATTTTTTAATAATTTTTTTAATATAAATAATTTTTACCATATGGCATATTTTACAATATTGTACAATTACATTCATTAGGTAAATTAAAATTCCAAATGAAATTTATATGCTATATAAAAGAATAGTTACAATAGATTACTCACAAAAATCTAATGTAGCAATATATAAACAAAGAAATCAATAAGATTGATAATAAGGCTATAACTGATAAAAATGCAACAAATTATTTTTTTATAATCAGATCCACCAACAAATATATAAACTATAATAAATAAAATGATAAACTAAATGATCAACAAAACTAAATTTTTTTATTTATTCTTTATTGTTGTTCTTCTTGATTTGCAGTATTTTTTCTGTAATTAAAAAAAAAAAATTTAATATTGATTTATATGTATGCATCATATAAAGATAAATATAAATATTTACCTTTTTCTATTGCCAAGTGGTATGTTATCATATGGATATTGAAGATCTACTTGTTTTGGTTTCCTTCCTTTAGATACTGCTAACTTGTTGTAGTTATTTATTTTATTAGTAAAAAACAATATATCATAATGGTAAAACTAAATTATAAATACTCACTGGTGGTGGAGGTGGAAGAGAAAAAGATGGAATTGGTGGAGAGTTAACATCTTGATTATTTAAATTATTACCACCATTGCTTGTTTCGCTTGGAATACTTTGATCAAGAAGAAAGTTTGGTTCATCTAAATAATCTGGTTGTTTTTGTTTTGTTTGTTGCTGCTGTTGTACTGGTTGTTGTTGTTGTTGTTGTTGTTGTTGTTGTTGTTGTTGTTGTTGTTGTTGTTGTTGTTGTAAAGATTGAATTTGTTGTTGTAAAGATTGAATTAGTTGTTGAGCTGCTTGTTGTTGTTGAGCTGCTTCTTGTTGATATTGAACTTGTTGTTGACTTCCTAATAACTCTTCAAGAGAATCTTTTTCAGTTTTAATTTGATTATTCAATATTGTTAAATTTTCTATTTGATTTTTCTTTTCCTTTTTTTTTTTTTTTTTTGTTTTTCCAGAAATATTAATATTTTATAAATTTAAACATGAAACCAAAAAAAACTTACTTGATCCAATTTAATTATTTGATTTAGTTCAAATGATAAAGATTTATTTTGATCATCTAATGAATCAAATTGTAATTGTAAAGATTGATTATTTTCTCTTAATTCAGAAAATTGATTAACCAATGATTCTTTTTCATTTGTTAATAACCTATTTTTATCAATTTCATTTTGTTTTTCTTTTTCTAAATTTGAATATTTAATTGAGAGTGATTGTAAATCAGATTCAAACTTTTTAGTTTCCAGTTCCAATGATTGATTCTTTTTATTTGTATCATTGATAATTTGATCTTTTGAATGAATTTCATCAATGATTGAATTTCTTTCCAATGTTAATTTATCAAAATTTGATTGTAGCATTAATAGTTTATCTCTTTCAAATGTTAATTGATTATCTAATTGTAAATTCTTTTTATCCAATGTTGATTTCTTTGATTCTAAATCTTTAATAGAGTTTTCTTTTTCAAGTAAATCATATTTATATTGTTTAATATCACCATCTTTTGCAATTGATTCAAGTTTAATTGATTCTAATTCATTTGATAATTTATTAATAGTTTTTGTAGTTTTTTCATTTAATAATTGTAGTTCCATTTCTTTATTTGAATATTCCAATTCAATTGATTTTTGTTTATTTAATAAAAATTTTAATTCACCCTCCACTTTACTATAATCCAATTTACTCTTTAATAAATTATTATTTAATTGTTCAATTTCAATTTCATAATTCTTTTTAATTTCTTTTGAATCACTTGTTAAATGTAAAATATTTTGATCCTCTAATGTTAAAAAATTATTATTATTATTATTATTATTATTGTTATTATTATTATTATTATTATTATTATTATTATTATTATTATTATTATTATTAATAAATTATTATTACAACATCACATTGCCTACTATTAATATTATACATACTTTGAGTAATTTTAATTTTTAAATCACTATTTTCATTTTCTAATTTATCAATTGATTTTAATAAAATATCTTTATATTCAGATTGGTCCATTGAAAATTTTTCAGCTTTTGAAATATCATCCTCCATTAAAAGTACTTTTGATAATATACCCTTGATTGTATCCTGATTTTCTTTTGATAATGCATTTGTAGATTCAAATTGAAATGTAATTTTTGATATTGTATTTTCCATTTCATTAAATCTTAATTGTAATTTATACTTTTGAGACGATAATTTTTTAAATGCTTCAATTGATTGTGATAGTTTTTCATTTAAATTTTTTGCTTCTTCTTTTAATGTATTGATTGTTTCTTGATTCTTATAATGCTTTTCTTCAATTTCACCAACAGTTTTTAATATATTATAAAATAATGTTTGAGTAAATTCGATATTATTTTCAAATCCAAAATTTGATATTGTTGTTAATTTTGAATTTGATTGTTGTTGTAAAGGTATTTTTGGTGCTGGTGATGTTTTTGAAGTTTTTGTTGTCTTAAAATTACTTGAATTAAAAAATCTATCGTTGTTGGCACTATTATTAATATTACTACTATTGTTACTAAATAAAAAACCATTATTAATGTTTGACGATAAATTAAAACTAGTATTTGGATTATAATTTGTTGTTGATGATGGTTGTTGATTAAATAAATCTTCTTCATCTTGTTGTTGTTCAATTTCAGTATCATTTTCGATACTGTCAATTGTTGGTTGATGATATTGGTGTTGGGTTTCAGAATTAATATTAAATAGAATTGGTTCAATTTCATCATCTTGTTCAAGATCTTGAATATTTAAATATGATTTTTGATTTGGGAATGAATCTTCACTAATAAATGAAGGATATTGAATTACTGTTTGATCAATTGAAATTGGTGAAAGCTCAAGTTCTTTTGCTCTAGTAATATTCTTTGGTGAATTATTTAAATGTTGTTGTTGTTGTTGTTGTTGTTGTTGTTCAAATTGATTATTTTGTGGTTGTTTATTTGGTGAATTTATTTTTGATGATGATAATTTACTTTGAAAACCACTTTTATTGCTACCAATACCTGATTGAAAATTAAAATGTTGTTGCTGTTGTTGTTGCTGTATATTACCAACTGAATTTGTTAATTTAAAATCGCTAAGAGTTAATGGCTTTGAAGTCTTTGAAGAAGAAGAAGAATCTAAATTAATACCACCACTTCCATAATTAAATTTTTGTTGTGGTTGTAGTGTTTGTTGCTGTTGTTGTTTGTTTAATATTGGTGTTTGTTTTTTTTGTGGATTATTATTGCTATTATTATTATTATTATTACTATTATTATTATTATTATTATTATTATTATTATTATTATTATTATTATTATTATTATTATTATTATTTATATTATTACTACTACTATTAATATTATTATTTGTAGAGTTATTTGATTTAATTGGTGATTGTTGACGTTGTTGGTGTTGTTGAAATCTTTGTTGATTTTCTGTACCATAAGTATTATTATTATTATTTGGTATAATATTATTATTTGAACATAAATGTTGTGGATTTTGTTTTATATTTCTATTAAAAAATGTCATTTTTTAATATTTGTTTTATTAAACATATAATATTATCTATTTATTTATTTATGCAAGAAAAATTAATATAAAAAAAAAAAATTGTATTAAATCCATTTCAAAATGAACATTTAACTCATTTTATTTTAAAATATAAAAATATAGAAATATTTCTATATTTGAAAAATTATATTAAAAAATAAATGGTTTGATTTTGTTTTATTAATAAAATTTGAAAAAAAGTAATTTTAAAAAAAAAAAAAAAAAACTCATTTACTTTGAAAATTAAAAACCCACACACATTTAAACAAATACATAAAATTTATATAAAAAAATAAAATGAATACCTTTGATGACGATCAATGTATAAAATGTAATAGTGGTCTTTATTTGAATCCAAATATGAAGCTTCTTACAGCTCCATGTGGTCATAAATAGTATGTATTATACAACATATACATATAAGTATCCTCATATTATAATGACCAAATGGTTTATAATATAGATTGATTCATTATATTAACAACTTTTAAATAAATATTAAAGTTGTGAATCGTGTGTACAGTTGGCATATATGAAAGATTCAGTTATTCAATGTTTAGGTTGTAATGCACAAATTAGAAAACAAAGTTTTATAAATCAAAGATTTGATGATACCGGTTTAGAAAAAGAAAACTCAATTAGAAAGAAATATTTAAAAGTGTAATTAGATCTAATTGTGATAATATATACTAATTATATATTAACCCTTTAACATTATTTATATATATAGATTTAATAAAACTAGAAAAGATTTTAAAAGTTTATTAGAATATAATAATTATTTAGAAATGGTAGAAGATTATATATTTGATGCAATTGAAGGTGGAGATTTGGCGGCAATTTCAGAACAAAAATTAAAAGATTATTCACTTTCAAATCAAGCATCAATTATAACCAATAAAAGAGCAAAAGAAGAAGAAGATACATTAATAGCATCAAGAATAGCGGATGAACAAAGATTAATTTCAGAAAAACGTAATAAATTTTTAATGGAAGATCAAAAAGAAATAAATTCAAAGAAATTAGAGAGTCAAAAAGCAATGGATGATTTAGCAAAAGGTAAAATTAGTGCAAAAGAATTAAAAGAATTAGATAGAAAGAAAGCTGCTGCTGCTGCAAAATTAGCTGCTGCTGCTTCGGTGGTTGTTACTGCTGATCCATTACCACCAATTCAAACTACAACAGAAACAAATAATAATAATCAACAATTTTCATATCAATATAAAGCAGGTGGTGGTAATAATGCAAATACTCTTCTTATGCAGCAACAACAGCAACAACAACAACAACAAGTTTTACAACAAATGCAATTTAACGAACCACAACCAATTGGTGCATTTAAATATGATGAAATATCACTCAAAAATGTAATACCTACTCCTCAACAAGCAGAAGTTGCAGGTTTTAAACAAAAATATATTAGACAAAGGGCATTTGAAGAAGCATTTCAATATTTATAAATAAATAAAAAAAAAAGTAGTATTCTACTACTAAAACAATGTATATATTAAAAAAACAATGATAATAATAGAAATTAACTAAATAGTTTTTAATTGATTTTTTTTTATTTTTTTTATTTAAATATTTAATTTATTAATTTTTCGTTTTTATATGTTTGGGTAGTTGTTTTTATTATTGTTAAATAATAATAATAATAATAAAGTTGTTTATATAAAGTAATGGTGATAGTAATAATAATAATAACAATGATGATAATGTTTACTTTAAAGTTTTGAAGATAATAATGGGAAATCTTCAACAACAGTTCTTCTAAGATCATTAATTTGATGTTTTGATTGTGGTGATTTTTTATATTTTGATAATCTTTCTGTTAATTCTTTGAGTGGACCATCTTTGTCTTGATATGGTGGTAAGAGTTGAATATATTCTTCGGATTCAACTTTTTTTCTTTGGTTTTGTTGTTTTTGTGGTTTTTTGTTTGCACGAGTTGTTCTTTTACCTACTACTTCTTCTAGTCTCTTTCTTTCGACAACCTTCATCTTTTCAAACAAGTGAACACTGTTGCTTAATAATTCCATTGAACAGGATTCGTAAAAGTTTAATTTACCCTCTTCAAACATTTTTTCACTGAACCAACCCATACGATGAAGGAATTGATTTTTTTTAATACACATTTCTGGTTGAATAGAGAATAATGTTAAAATACCAGCCATATAACCTTCGATCAATGGATAGAATAAATTGGCATAGAAACCGCAAGCACCTTCACTCTTTACACCATAGTGAACTTGTTCACCACTAACCTCCTTACTGATGATTCCTCTGATGACCATACGATTAATTTGTCCTAAAATAAATTCATCTGTATCGTAACCTGGTTGGTTAACAAATTCAATTGATAAAACTTTACCTAAAAATCTGACTTCTGTGATCAAGGTCTCTTGATCAACTGCGTTCATATTGATATTGGTGGAAACGTTATTGGTGTTGACAGTGGCAGTGGTGGTGGCAGTAGTTTCAGATCTTGAATTGTTTTGTAAGATTGATAAAATTACCAATGAAACTAAACCATCCCAAAGGAATAAATGTAATAATTGATTTCTATAGAAATTGAGTACCAAAACATTCTTTCTATAGTTTCTGTTGGTTACACCCAATTGAGCTGAACCTGGTTCATACATATTTCTACGTTTGGATACAAGATTACTCAAGAGTTTGAGTGAATGATCTAC
Source organism: Dictyostelium gargantuum (assembly GCA_015252675.1). Taxonomy (NCBI): domain Eukaryota; phylum Evosea; class Eumycetozoa; order Dictyosteliales; family Dictyosteliaceae; genus Dictyostelium; species Dictyostelium gargantuum. Next base: position 4,941 of record JACAFZ010019554.1, on the reverse strand, counting down.
CAATGCGTCTGATGGACCTTCAAAGGCAACATCACCACCACGTGCAAAAATTTCTTCACGTAACCACTCAACTTTGGAAATGAGTTCTTCACGATTGATACCACGACGGAATGATAAGAGAATGGTAGCCACGGCACTAGTAGTAGTGATGATGGCAGATTTATTCAAATCACGTACAACTTGATAACCGAGATCTTGAATTAAAATACGACGATCGTTATCGTTATTAAATGGATCAAAGAAGCTACCGGCACTACGAGTATCTGGTTTAGATGAGGTGGTTTCGAAATCACCTTCACTAATGTTTGTACTTGTACTAGTATTATCACCTACGATGGTTGGTGTAACAGGAGCGCCATCAACCAATGATTGACTGTTGTTGTTATAAGTGTTGGTTGGTGGATTATTACGACGTAAGGCGGTCATTTCATTTGATTTTTGTTCACTATATTGTTTGACAGAGATTGGTGGAGTGAAAACTACATTGATTCTACCGAAATTCATTTTCAAAACTTTGGAAGCACGTAATAAACCATTGAATGATTCTTTGGTTTTGCTCTCACCCATCATTTCATTGGAATAGAGTTCACCTTCCAATACTTTTTCATAGGAGATACCAATTGGTACGATATGAACATCTTGAACACGATTTTCAAAGAATGGTTGACAAACCATAGAGAGTAAACCCATCTTTGGATGAAGTGATTTACCGGTACGAGAACGTTTACCTTCAATAAAGAATTCCATTGGTTGATTATCGATTACCAATCTTTGAACGTACTCTGAAAAGATGGCCCAATACAATGAATCACCATGGAAAGTTCTACGTAAAAAGAAGGCACCTGCGTTTCTAAAGAACCAACGAACAATGATAATGGAGAGGAAATCTTCACCGGCAGCGATATGTGGTAATGGTAAATTGTATTCAAAGAAAATGTAAGAGATGATTAAGAAATCAATGTAGGAACGATGAGTTGGAATTAAAACTACTGGTGATTTCTTGATGGCTTCACGAATTAATTCAATACCTTTTTCATCGACATGAATACCTTGATAGATCTTTCTCCAAACTTTTTTCAAGAACCAACCTAAAACTCTAACAACTGAGACATTGAGATTGGATTGCATTCTTTCCATGATTTGACTTGCACGTTTTTCAATCTCTGAAACTAAAACACCCTCTTCACGAGAAACCTTTTCCATTGCTTGTTGTACACGCGGTGAATTCATTACCAATGAACGAATTTCAGTTGGTGCACGTGGTGGAAGTGGTGTTTGAGTGACGTGACGATAGGATGTAGATGCCCAACTGACATCAGCAAATACCCATTGGAAGAATCCTGATTGATTTACATCTGATTTGGTGATGATCGATGTATTTAATAATTCAGTTGGTGGACGTACACCCTCTTCCTTGATGACGTATTTATGAAGACCATAACAAAAGTAACAGAAATATGATTGCCAATTGATTTCTGCTGCATCACAATTGAATTTAATTCTATCTTCACCATCCAATAAATCTGAATAAATCTTTTCGAGTGTACTAACTGAAAATACCCATTCATGTGCTGTAAAATGTTTAAATGTATCACAAATTAAACGTGCTGCTCTTGTCATTCTTTTGAATCCTTCTGCTTTACTCTTGGTATCTTCACTACCTGTAATTGCTGATAAAACTTGTAACAATGCACTTGGTACACCATATCTCATGAAAAAGTGTGCTTCATATACTAATGTATTATTATGGAATGAAAATTGTGATCTTGCAATTGATTTCTTTGGTGTATGATTTCTCCAATATTCTGTAACATAATGTGAAATTCTATTCCATAAAACTGGGTTTCTATGACTAGTACCAATCTATTATATATAAATATAGATTAAAGTATAAAATTGTTGATATTAGTAAATAATAACAATTAATATAAAATATTATCAATTGGTTTTGTTTGTTTCGTTTGTTTCGTTTGTTCCGTTTGTTTCGTTTGTTTCGTTTGCCTATTTGATTATTTGTTGATTGATAAACTGATTGATTGATTGATTGATTTATTGATTGATTGATTGAGTGATTGAATGGTGGTGGTGATAATTATTAATTATATAAATTGTTCTTACCAGCTGGGTCGGTAATTTGAAGTTTTCTTACTACAACTTGTAAAAATCCATTAAAATCAGTACCTGATGAAACATCAGATTCTGGTAAATTTACACCCAATGCTTTTAATGCCATTACTGATTCTTTTGGATTTAATCTACCATCATTATCTTTATCAAATTGGGTAAAACAAATTTGAAATTCATTTTTTTGTTCGTCTGTTAATAATTCCATGGTCTTATTTATTTATTAATTTATTTATTTATTTATATACGCAGCGGCTATGCTTTGTCCTTTTTATTTTTTTATTTTTTTTTTTATTTTTTTTTTTTAAATTAATATTTTAAATAAAAAAATTGATTTTTTTTTTTTATTTTTTTTATTTGAATATTTTGGTTTTTTAAAAAAAAAAAAAAAAAAAATGGTGCCACACACAAAAAATGATTTTATAAAAATATTTTTAAGCTCATATGCATTTGTTAACAATGAAATTTGGAAATATTTTTTTAATTTTTTTTACCAACAAATTTTATTTATATCATATAAAAAAAAAACATAACAACATAAACAATAAATAAAAAATCATTAAAAAGATCACATTTTTTATTTTTTTATTTTTATTTTTTTATATTTCTCAATAATTTCTTCAAAAACTGCCAGACATTTTATATATCATACACTGCTGTGTAAATAATAATAATAATAATTAGAGAAATATGAATGAAGAATTGTTTTTTAAAGTTTTTAGAAATTGTTTTTTATTTAATGAAATATTAAATCATTTAAAATTATATAATTTACATGAGTCTAGAAGTTTTAATGCAAATTTAAAAGATTTTAAATATAAAGATTATATAAAGAGTATTTATAATTTTAGCTTTACGATTAAAAATCAATTTATTTTATCAAACTTTAAAGAGTTGACAAGTTTAAGTTTTGCACAAGATTTTAATAAAAAACTATTACCAAATTCAATACCAAATACAATTAAATCTATTAAATTTAATAAAAAATATAAACAATCTATTCAAGAAAATATATTACCAACCAATTTAGAATATTTAAGTTTTAGTAGTTTTTATGATTTAATACCATCCATTAATATATTTCCAAACTCAATTACTACGTTAATATTTGATGATGATGATGATCAGGACCAGCATGGATCTGGTGGTTTTAATTTTGAATTAACCAAAGGAATATTACCAAATTCATTGACAATTTTAAATTTAGCTAGAAATTTTAATACGATATTAAATAGAGAATCATTACCAAATTCAATAACAAATTTAAAAATGAATGGTTATAATCAACCATTGGAGGAAAATGTTTTACCAGATAATTTAAAGGAATTAATTTTGAATGGTTTTGCTAGAGATTTCAATGAAAATACATTTTCAAATTGTAAACAAATAAATAAATTGGTTTTAAAAAAATTTAATCAACCACTTGGAGGTGTAAATGTGTTACCAAATAGTTTAACACATTTAGAGGTTTTGTCATTTAATCAAATTATTATGGATGAATCCAACAACCACTCTTTATTACCAACCAATTTAAAATATTTAGATTTAAAAATGTTTCAATGTTCCAAAGAATATAAAACATCATCATTTTTACCAAATTCCATTGAAACTCTTATAGTAAATGAAAATTGGTTATCCATGTATCCAAAATCCTTAACATCTATTACCTTTTCTCATAACTTTACTGAAAATATTGATTTAACCCTATCCCATTTTAACTCTTTTAAAAATATAAATTTAAATCATTGTTGTCTAAGGTCATCATATACTCCCTCAGTCCATCTTATTTTTCAAGGTGATTCAAAGAATACCAAAGAAAGAGAACATTTCAATCCAATAAACATTAAAACCATAGAACTAAATGTATTTAATTTCACATGGTCAAAACTTAAACAATTTAAATATTTAAAAGAAATTATTTTTGATAAAAATTTTCGTTTCAATCAATCTCTAAGTCAAAATATACTTCCAAATACTCTAGAAAGGTTAGAGTTTGGTTTGTTTTGGAATAATGGTGGTTATTATAACAGTCAAAATATTTTGGTTGGTTTTTTCCCAAATTCAATTAAATATTTAAAGTTTGGTGGTCACTTTAATACAACTCTTACTATAGATGTGTTACCAACTTCATTAATTCATCTTACATTACCAAAAAAATCATTATTTGTAATACCTAAAAATACAATTTTAAAATTTAAATTAACTTTAATAAATTAATAGTAATAATAAATACTATCAAATATATTAAATATTATTTTCAAATTTTTTAAAAATTTTAATATTTTTTTAATTAAACTTTATGAATCGTTAAAAAAAAAAGTTTAAAAAATTTTATCTTGTTGTTACCTGGTAGTTTTATGCTTTTTATTTTATTGTAATGTAAATAATGTAAAAAACGTATTAACATACATCTATTTTTATTAAAAAAAAAAAATTTCAATAATTTTTATAACTCAGTTTACATATAAATTTTCGTAAAAGATAAAAAATTTTAATTTAATTTAATTTAATAAATATAATTAATTTTCAACAACACACATACACACATTTACTCATACACACACATGCAAACACAACGACTTCACCCAGTTTTATGTGTTTGTTAATAAAAAAATAAAAAAAGATATATTTTATTTTGTGTAAATATTATTTTTTTAGTTTTTTTTTTTTTTTTTTTTTTTAAAAAAAACACAAAATTTAAAAAAAAAAAATTAAAAAAAAAAAAAAAAAAAAAAAAAAATTAAAAAAAAAAATAAATAAAAAAAAAAAAAAAAAAAACCAAATTAAAGTACTACTTAAAAGAGACCGTTCTTATTG
>JACAFZ010019443.1:0-11583 GCA_015252675.1 Dictyostelium gargantuum | reverse complement strand
ATTTTAAAATTATATTTTTTATAATAATTTTTTTTAAATTTTTTTTTAAAATAATTTTTTTTTTTTATTTTTTTTTTTTTTTTTTTTTTTTTTAAAAACATCACATTAATAAATGATATAGTATGTGATAAACCATTAATCAATTATATAGAACCATTAACAATAAATGATAAAAGGATATCAATTTATGGTAGATTTTTTGGTAATAAAATTCAAGATGTTAAATTAGAATTTGACGGTAAAATTGTAAATATTAGTGAATGGAGTAGTTCAAGTTTAATAATTGATGTTTTACCACCAAATCCAAAAAAATCAAAAGTTAAAGTTACAACATCATCGGGGGTGGTTGATCATGTTATAGAATATATGAATCCATTGTGTTTAGGTATTGATGTTTGTAATGGTCATGGTATTTGTATTGAAAATGCAAGTAAATGTTTATGTAATGAGCCATGGTCTGGTAAGGATTGTTCGACCATTACTGGTAAATCAATGATTGAGTTGATGAGTAAAACTACAATTCATACAGCTACAAAATTAAATATATTTACAATTCCAAATCAATTTGAATTTAATACAAGTGTTGGATTGGTATTAAAAGAACATTCCATCAATGGATTACAATTAAATTCCTATTTATTAACACCATCTGTACAGTTTGGTAGTATTAAAGGACCTGATTTACAAGTTTATCGTTATCGTACAAATACATTGGTATCATCATCTGATCGTTCATTCAATTGTGACATTACATTAACACATTATCAATCCAATCAAACGAAAAGCATCTATAATAAATATATTAATGAAATTAAAGATTCATTTGCATTGGGCGTTATCATTAATAATTTTATACCAATTTCAAATTCAAATAAATTAACGTTATACATGTATCCAATGATTAAAAGTAAAAAATCATATGGTGGTAAATTAAATACAATAATTTCAAAAACAAATAATAATAATAATCAAACAACTCCAATCAATAGTAATGGTAGTATTGATGAATCATTTACAAATGGCGGTAGTGATAGTAATGATGATGGTAAATATATTAATGGTACAACTACAATTAAAATGTCAATTGGAACTCAAAAATTAAGAGTAAATTTATATAATTTTGGATTATTTTCAACAAAATTTACAGATTTTGAAACAAACGTTGTTGAAACTATTGCAAGTAGTAATAATAGTAACGAAACAATAGTAGATAATGATATTTACTCAATTTTTTCAATTTCAAGTAATTCTTCAAAATATCTTTATTTTAATGCTGATTTTTATCCATATTTAGATTTTGATAATAATGAAAAATTATCATTATTTAGTGATGAAAATAATAAAAGTGATAATAGTGGCAGTGGTGGTAGTAATAGTGGTAGTAGTAGGAATAATAGTAATAGTGTTAATGGTAGCAGTGGTAAAAATAGTGGTTTTAGTAATAATAGTGGTGATGGTAATGGTAGTGGTAGTGATTTTAAAAGAAATATAATAGATAAAAAAAATGGTGATGGTAGTGTTAATAGTGATAAAAACAAAAGTAGAAATAGAAATAGTGATAGTGATAGTGATAGTGATAGGGATAGTGATAGTGATAGTGATAGTAATAGTAACCATACTATATTAACATCATTATCACATATTAATGAAGGTGGTAATAATAATAATAAAGATAGTAGTAATAATAGTAATAGTGGTCCCTCAATCAATAACTTAATTTCAATACTATTATTAACAATTTTTTTATGGTTTTTGTAATAATGTAAAAATATTCTAAATAAAATAAATAAAAAATAAAAAATTTTGTACCAATGATTTATCAAGTTTTTTTTTGGTTCCACAACATTTTTTATTTTAAATTTTTTTTTTTTTATTTCTATTAATTTTCAATTTTTAATAATACGATCAGCAAGTGTAAATATAATTTCTCCTTTATATTAAAGAGAATATAAATACAATATATGATTGAGGAAAACTATAACAACAATACCAACGACGACAACATTCCAATTTTAAAAAATAATGTAAAACCACATTTATTTCAAATTGAATCATTCATTGAATGCATTTCAAGGAATTGTATTTTGTGTTTACCTACTGGTATGTATTGGTATTATTGTTGCATGTTGTTGATTTATTAAATACATACATAGTAATATTACTAATATTAGGTATAAATAATAGGTAATGGTAAAACATTAGTTTCAATTTTAACATTTTTAGAATTATGTAAAAGAAACAAAAATAATAATAAAGTTGCATTATTCTTAGTACATACAAATATATCAGCAAAAGAAAAAACAGATATAATAAATAAATTAACAGATAAAAGAGTTTTAACGATTGGTGGTGCTGGTAGAAATGATTTAAATAAAATTAATGATAAACAATATGATATATTAGTATCGACACCACAAACTATATTAAATATATTATTATTTAATAGTAATAATAGTGGTGGTGGTGGTGATGGTGGAGATGGTAATGAAAATAATAAAAACAAACCATTGTTAACAATTAATGATTTTTATTTTATAATATTTGATCAAGTACATTATGCATCAAGTTCAAATGAAAATAATTATTATTATCAAATTATGAAATCAATATCATGTATTGATATACCAAATCGTCCAATTTTATTAGGTTTAACATCATCAATAATTAATAATTCATCATCATCGTTGAATATTTTAGATTATCAAGATGACCAAATTAAAAAAGAAATTAAAAAATTAGAAAATTTAATGACTTGTAAAATATTTACACCATTAAATTTAATTAAAAAACAAAATTTAAATCAATTACCAGATTTTCAAATTTATAGTCAATCAATTCAACAATTAAAATTACATGAAATTATTCAAACTAAAATTTTAAATTAAAAAAAAACTTTATTAAAAAAATTAAATTTATTAGATTTAATTGAATTTGAAAAATTAGATTCACCGCCAACAAAGTATTTATTTAATTTAAATAAATTAAAACAATATTTAGAAAAAACAACAACAACAACAACAACTACTACTACAACTACAACAACAACATTATCAGTTACAACAGAAATTCAAATAATAATTGAATTATGTAATTGTTTAAATCCATTAATAATTGAAGGTCCAAAGGCATGTTTATCTTCAATTAAAACAAATACAAATTTATATGTATATAATGAAATTTTAACAGATTTAGGTTTAAACCTCAAACCACTACAAGAAAATGAAATTGAAAATGAATCAAATAAATTAAAATGTTTATTAAATACATTACAAAAATGTGTTGATGAAAGTGGTAGTAGTAGTAGTAGTAGTAGTAGTAGTAGTAGTAGTAGTAGTAGTAGTAGTAGTAGTAATAGTAGTAGTAGTAGTAGTAGTAGTAGTAGTAGTAGTAGTAGTGGTGATTTTAATTGTATTATATTTGTTGAAACTAGAAATACTGGTAAAAGATTAGTAAATTTATTAAAAAAGGATAAAGAAATTTCAAAATTATCACCAAAATTAATAATTGGTCATGGTGGTGAAGAAGGTTTTTCATTTTTAAAACAACAAAGAATTATAAATGGTTTTAAAAATGGTAAATATCAAATATTGGTATCAACAAATGTATTAGAGGAATCAATCGATATAATTGAATCAAATTTAGTAATTTGTTTTGATAATTTATATAGTTTAAGATCACTAGTTCAAAGACGTGATACAAATTTATTATCATTAGAAAATGAAAATAGAGCAGTTGAAACATCATCATCATTTAAATTAATATTAGAAGAAAATCAAAAATCAAAAATTGAAATTATTATAAAAAATGAAATTAAAATGAATAGATCAATTATTGAATTATTAGAAGAGAGAAATAAAAGAAAGCAATTATCATTATCTACAGGTTCAACGACAGCATTAGATAATAAATACAGCATACAACAAACACTATTATCAAAATATGAATATAAAGAATCATTTCTATCAATTTATCATATTAATGAAAATGAATTTAAAGAATTTAAAAAATATGTATTTGGTTATAATTTAAAATGTGCAAATGAATATGATGATAAAGACAAAGATGATGAAGATTACGACACAGATGAAGAAGATGAAGATGAAGATGAAGATTATGACACAGACGAAGAAGATGATAATAATAAAGAGGAAAAAGAAATAACAAATAAACAAGGTCCATTAATAGTTTTTAGTATTGAAAGTTGTTTTAAAGAAATTGGTGAAGAGCCATACCTTTCAAAATTTTATTCAATTCATTTAAAATGTGATATAAATAATGAATTGTTATTAATTCATGAATTTAATCAATATTTAATTAAAAAATATCCAATTTGGATTGGTCAAAATAATTTAATTAAACAACCATTTATTAAATTGGATGATGATCAAGAAATTAATAATACCTATACAATGGTAAATGATAAATTATCAAATTTTGAATATGGTAATATGATTAATAATAATCCATGTTTTTTTAAAAAATTGGATCAATTTAAAGATCAAATTAAATCAATTATAATCAAAAAAGATCAAATTTTATTTAAATTAACTAATCCTTATGATAGTTTTCTTTATCATATACTTCAAATGAAATTATCAAATATTGAATCATACATACTTTATACACCACCATCAATTATTAAATCATCATCGAATATTATTAATAATAATAATAATAATAATAATAATAATAATAATAATAATAATAATAATAGTAATAATAATAATAATAATGTAAACAAATTTCATTTATATTTTTTAATAAATACACCAATTACATTAATTAGAAATAGATATTGTTCAAAAAAGAATAAGAGTTTTAGTGACGTTCAAGAAGTTGTTGATAAAAAATTTGGTAAATCATTTGTATATAGAGTTTTAATTTCATTAAAAAATAGAGAAATGAACCAATTCCTATCAAAATTAAAAATGTAAACGTTAAAAAAGCATTGGAATGGAGTAAATGTAAAGATAAAAACGATTCAATTAGAAAGACATTTAGAAATTTTTGTTTATTATTTTCAACAACTTTCAAATCATTGTTAATTAAAAATGTGGTATATATCGATGATATATTTGATAAGAGTACAGGTGTTACACATAATTTTACAGAGGGTTGTGGTTTTATCGGCAAATCATTGGTCGATGAAATTAATAAAAAATTTAATCTCAATCCGACAACATGTGCCTATCAAATTAGATTTGGTGGTTCAAAAGGTGTGCTTGTTTTAAATGATTGCTATGAAAATCAATATGATATACCCATTGACCCAAATACTATTTACATTAGACCAAGTATGACAAAGTTTGAAATTGATATCAATTGTTCAAAAACCGATGATGATCATAAAACATTGGAAATCGTTTCAGTATCAACCACAAGTAGATGCAAATTAAATAGACAGGCAATCAATTTATTATCTTGTGCTGGTGTCAAAAAACAAACATTCCTACAATTATTACACATAGAATTAAATAAAACTGCTTCTTCGTTGGTGGATATAGAATTATCAAAAGAACTTTTAATCGATTACTTCCCTCTTATCACTGAATATGAATTGTTTAATGATAATTACATCAGAAGAATATTATTAAAACTTTATAAATTAAAGTTATTAAAAATTCAAGAAAAATGTTGGATTGAAATTAAAAAATCTAGAAATCTATTGGGTGTCTGTGATATTTCTGGTACTTTGCCAGCTGATAAAGTGTATTTAGAGATTGAAGAATTTGGCGATTTGGTTGGTGAAAAAATTTTAAAATCTAAAGTGGTCTTGGGTAGAGTTGCAATACTAAAGAATCCGTGCCATCATCCAGGTGATATTAGAATTGTAGAAGCAGTTAATCATCCGCCTTTAAACGGTAAAAGAAATGTATTATTCTTTTCAACAAATGGTGATGTTCCAAATTTTAAACAATGTTCAGGTAGTGATTTAGATGGTGATCGTTATTTTGTTTTTTATGATCAATCATTAATTACAAGTGATTTAAAAAATCATGAACCATATTTAGGTGAAGATTTAAATGGTACTACAGGTGGTGGAATTCATCAACCATCATCATCATCATCATCATGATCATCTTCATCATCATCATCATCATCATCATCATCATCATCATCATCATCGTCATCTTCTTCTTCTTCATCTTCATCATCATCTTCAACTGAAAAGAAATACAGCAAACTCTCACAAATTTATATGAATAATGTTGATAGATCATGTTTAGGTAAATTATCAAATAAACATTTAGCAATTTGTGATATTGAAGGTGTTTTAAATAAAAATGCAATTGATTTAGCCATTCAATGTGCAATTGAAGTTGATTCAGTTAAAACCAATTTACATGGAAAAGCAAACAGTGCAGTAAACTCTGTATTAAAAAATAGAGGTTATCCCCATTATATGAAAATTAATGTTAATAGTGGTGGTGGTGGTACTGATAGATTATATTATAAAAGCAGTACTATTATCGGTAAATTTTTTGATAGTGCTGAAAAATTAATTTGGCTTGGTGATCTCTTACCTGAAATTAAGCATGATCCAAATTTATTAGTAGATGGTTATAAATCCTATGTCAAGGAAGCTAGTCTCACTTATTTTGATTATAAATCAAAAATAAATAGTTTACTTTGTAAATTTGGTGCTGAATATGAAGAAGATATATTAATTGATTTTATTGATACAAAACAATCAGAAAAATGGTCAACAGAAACCAAAAGTTTAGTTAAATCAAAATATAAAAATATTCAAAAACAATTTTTTGATTTATTTTTAAAATCATTTAATAATAATAATAATAATAATAATAATAATAATAATAATAATAATAATAATAATAATAATAATAGCTATGATGAAATTATAATTTCAAATTATATGGAAATTGAAAAGAAAATATCAGCATGGTATTTCGTTTGCTATAGTGATAATGAAGATGACAGAGCATTAAGTTTTTACAGAGTAGTTCAACATTTAAAGAAATCAACACCAAATATTATTTATAATAAACAACCTCTTAATAAAAGTATACAATCATATACAATGGGAATGAAGGATCAATTATTTGGTTTATATAACAATAGAATTAAATTGGTAAATGAAATCAAAAAAGAATTAAGTTGTTCAAACGATTTTAATTTTAATTTAAATGGTTCAACTTTAAATATATTATTTTCAAATAATTCAAATTGTAATTTATATTTAACAACAAAAAATAATAATGGAAATAGTAATAGTAAAGATGAAATTAATATATTATCTTTATTAAAGCGAGAATTATATTCAAGTAATTTAAATATTAAAAGTTTAGAATTAGTTATTAAAGATGATAGTTTTAGTTTTGTTCAGTTTCAATATAAAAATATTCAATTTATTATAAATTTAGATTATAACGATTGGTATCAACATTCAATTATTAGATCCTATTTATTTAGAAATCCATTCATATATCCATCATTATTAATTATAATACAACATGGTATTAAAAGTTTATTAATTAATAATAATATTAGTAGTGAAAAAAATGATAAAGATGATGAAGATGAAGAAGATGAAGATGATGAAGAAAATGGAAATGAAAAAATAAAAGTAAAAGAAAAAGAACAAAAAATATCAAAATTATTATTAGCAACTTTATTTATTAGATATTTAATTGAATCAAATTTAATTGAAGAAATTAAATCATTAGATGTTGATATCAACAATAACGATTTATCAATTGAAAAATTTGAATTATTATTAAATGATTTAAATGAACCACATCTTGGTGATCATTTACTTGGTTTTTATAGATTTTATTCTGAAATATTTTTAAAATCAATTTTTAATCCAAAAAATCCATTCAAATTAAATTTATTAAATCATTATAGTAGTATTGGTACTGGTAGTGGTAGTAATAGTAACGATGGCAATGGTAATAATGATGAAAACAATCAAATTATTAGTTTTAAAAATAAATCACAATTATCATATTTAGGTGAACAATTTAGAATTGCATATCATGGTATTTGTACATTAATTGATATGAATAATTTTTTAGAAACTTGTTTATATTCAAAAAAGAAATCATTTACAATACAAAAAAATCATAATGATAAATTCCTTATGGACCAATTAAAAATACAAAAAGAAATTCAAATTTTAAATGTATCTGTTGAATTTATTAAAACAAAATCATCATCTTATACTATCGAAATGAATGGTTTACCAAAACAATTAATTAAAGCTAGTGAGGTTATTAGAAAATATTTCATTCTTTGGGATAACCAATAATTTGCAAAAAATTAAATAAAAAAAAGAAAAAAATTAAAATAAAATATTAAAATTTAAAAAAGTACATTCTTTGACATCATTGTTAGAGGAACGTTTTCAACAAAAAAGAAAACTTTTTTTTTTTTTTTTTTTCATTGATTTAAACAATCGATTAATATCACACATACACAGTTTATCAATAAAATCCTTAACCCGCATGTCCACGAATTGTAGATAGTCACTGTATAAATTTAAATTTAAAAAAAATAAAAATGAAATTAAAAATATTAATAAAAAAATTAAATCACGTTTAGATAAAGATAAATAATAATAATTTTAAAGAGGATATTGTATTATCAAATAGATAATATAATTTTTATTTTATTTTATAAAGTTTTTAAAAAGTATTTAGCATTATCAATACAAGTTAGATTAAATAGAAAAAAATGGTGAAGATTTAATTTATTATTTAATAATGTAATGTATATATAAAGCAATAATATTATTTGTAGTGTTTTTCATGTTTTTTCCTAAATTTCTATCATTTTTAATTGTTTTAAAGATATCATCTAAATCACCTATGGTGTAATAAATTTTAAAATTTGTATGGTGGATTAATGATTTTCATGGTTTATTTATCCAAGGTAATTATGAAAATGATTGTGAAAATGAAATTGAGGAATCAATGGGTGATGATATTTATATTAACTATAATTATAATCAGTATTCTAAAGATCAAATAAAAACTATTTATAAAAATGTTGAAAATATTAAAAATAAATCACCAAGATGATTATAGAAACAAAGAAATTGATGATATATTTAATTCCAAATCTCCAATAAAATTCATTTTATCATATAAATAATAAAAAAAAATAAAAATAAAAATAAAATAAAAAGGTTGGTTAATAAATATAATATTTTTTTTATTTCTTTATTTACATTTTAAAAAAGAAGATTCTTTTTTTTTTAAAAATGTCTTTTTGATTTCTTTTAAAAAATTTATTCCATTTCAATACCTCCTCTTTTTTCTGAATCTTTATTATCATTGTTGTTGTTGTTTGAATCCTTTTTACCTAAACCTACAAATCCTGGGTGGAACGGTACCCATACACACATCATTAAGAAAATGCATAAAGTATCCAATCCATAAAAGAGTGGTTCATCTGTCATAATTGCAGAGTGATATTCACCAGAATACTCTGCAACACGGTATATACTTCTTAATACAATTAAAATTCCACTAATATAAAATGCATAAAATATCTTTCTCCATCTTTTATCTGGTTCATCTTTTACTTTTAAAACTTTAATATGTAAATAAATGATTAAAAAAAAGAAGATTGTAAATGAACATAATGCAATTGTAAGACCTAATAACATTACTGCTTTTGCTGGTGTGCTTAAATTTGGGTTATCTGCTGATTGGGCTAATAAGGCACCCCCAGCTCTATTGTATTTTTAAAATAATAATAAATGATTAGTCATACTATAATATAGAGGCAAATAATTAATAAACGTAGAGTAATAATAACAATAATAATTACCCTTGAATAATAATTGAAAGTATGTCAACTGATAAAAATAAATATTTCACTACATTTGGTTTAAAGAATGGATGTTTTATACCTGTCTTTTTTACAACTTTACCAAGTTGTGAAAATAAAAATATTGCAACTAAAACTGTAGGTGGTAATAAAATCAACAATGTTGTAGCTATATATAAACCCAATTTTCCTGGTTCTTCAGCACTAGTAATTCTAATACCGTATCCAACCGTTTCCACTAAATATTAAAAAAATTGACATATTAGTAAATAAAAAAAAAAAAAACCGTTATGTAAATAAAATAATGAAAATAATAATAATAATAATATTTACATGCACCTGCTAAACACGCTATTAAAAAATAATATTTTTTAAATTTAATTGATAGTACTGTTAAAACTAATGTTACAACTGAAAAACAAACAATTGCTGTTATTGATAAATCTTTACTAGGTTCATATCCATAGAAATTTGATGGATATCCATAGTTTGGCGGTAATGTTTGATTAGTACTCATTTATATATTTCTTTTTTTTGTTTCTATTTTAATTTTTATTTTTTTAATTCTTAATTTTTTAATTTTTTTTTTTTTTATCTATTTATAATTATATGCAAAATAAAAAAAACAAGCAAGCAAACAACAATACAACATCAGTAAATAACTGATTTATAAAACAATAATAAAAAAAAAAAACACCACCCCTTAATTTATTTTATGTTTAATGTTAAATTAAATTGGTTTTTTAGAAATTGTAAAAAAAAATTAAAGTATATTTTTTTAATATTTTTTATTTTTAATTATAATAAAAAAGTATTCAACAAGGTAATTACGTTAATAATTGTAACCTGCATTGTGCCACTTGTTTCCTAAATTGATAAAAAAAAAGAAAATTTTCGGGGCAATTTTTTTTTTTTTTTTAGAATTATTTTTTTTTTATTTTATTTTTTTTTCGATAACATTACGTATAAAAAATAATAATAGCATCATCTGAAAAAAAGATTATTTTAAAACCCCAATATTTCTTAAATCAATTAATTTATTATTATATTGTGAGGGAGGGTTTTAAATAAACCAACACTGTATTTTAATTTTTTTTTCTGTTATTGTTAATTTATTTATTTATTTATTTATTTATTTATTTTTGATTAAAAAATATTTTTTTTAAAAATATACTATTAACAAATTCAAAAATAACTTATTTGTATAATCAAATTATTTTTTTGATGTTTTTGTAGTTCCAATTTTGCTAAATCTAGTTAAAATATTATTTATTCTTAAAGTGTGGTTGATAAATTCTTGTGGTTCAGAAGTTTTATTTTCTTTTCTGATTAAACTGTTTACGTTGTTTATTGTATTGGACCATACTGCTACTTGCGCAGCTTTTAACCTGTAAACTACTTGGTTGAGAAAAACGGTTACATTCTCATTTTCGTTGAACTTTAATTGGTTTCTTTTATACCAGATCAGTTCAAATATGATTGTAGCTGTGTTCGACACCATTGTGTCATCCAATTTGCCCAAAATCATTTCATTCCAATCACATCTTGGGTGGTTTACTCTTCCAATGATGTTGTTGAAAATGTTGGCCTAAGAAAGAAAAAATAGGCACAACTTTTTTTTTTGTGTTTATACCCTTTATCTTCACATACTGAAGACCGTGGTTTAATAATGTTTATTTTTATTTATTTTTTTAATGATTTTAATTAGTTTTTAAGGTGGTTATAATATTATTGATTTGGTAATGAGAAATCTGTTGAAATTGTTAAATGGGGAATTAAATGCAT
>JACAFZ010019332.1:0-11586 GCA_015252675.1 Dictyostelium gargantuum | reverse complement strand
TCGGCTGCTTCAGATGTGTATAAGATTCAGATTATAAAAATAATATAGAAACAGAAAAAGAAAAAGAAAAATAAAAAGAAAAAGAAAAAGAAAAAGAAAAAGAAAAAGAAAAAGAAAAAGAAAAAGAAAAAGAAAAAGAAAATATAGATACAAGTGACAAAAATGGTGGTGATAATAGTAATAATAAAGAAGATAATAAAATTGTAAATAGTAGCGAAAGTAATAATAATAATAATAATAATAATAATAATAATAAAGATGAAAACATGAACGATCAAATATTATCATTAGTAAATGAAAGATTTACAGTACCAGAATTAATTTTTAATCCATCAGATATTGGAATGAATCAGGCTGGTTTAGCAGAATCAATAGTACAATCTATTAATTGTACAAATTCAAATTTACATATACCATTATATTCAAATATCATTCTTTTAGGTGGCTCAACACTTTTTCCTGGTTTGAAAGATAGGTTGGAATTGGAATTAAGAAAATTAGCACCTGAACAATATAATATAAATATATTTCAGCCACAAGAGTAATGTATTAATTTTTTTTTATTTAAATATTTAATATTAATTTATTTATATTAATACTATCTATTAACAAACAAACAAACAAACAAACAAACAAACAAACAAACAAACAAACAAACAAACAAACAACAGTCCAATTCTTTCACCATTATATGGTGGTATAAGATTAGCTCAACAACCAGACTATTTAAAATTTTCAGTTTCAAAACAAGAATATGAAGAATATGGTTATAGTTTTTGTAATAAAAAGTTTTTTTAAATAGTAAATTAATATTACATGTGAAATTTTTTAATTTTTTTTTTAATATAACAAATATTTATATTAAAAATAAAAAGATTGTGTGGTTTAAAATAATCATTCAAATAATATTTTTAATATTCAATGAATAATATTTTCTTTTGGTGTTGCACAAAAAAATACTTTTATTATTCACCCACTGAAAAACAAAAAATAAATTTTTTTTTTTTTAAATTAAATTTTTTTATGCACAATAATGACAAATAATATAAAAGTTATAGCATTTGACTTGGGTAGGTATTACTATTATTATTATTATTATTATTATTATTATTATTATTATTATTATTATTATTATTTATTATTATTATTATTATTATTTATTATTATTATTATTAATTGAATAATAAAAATTAAATTATATAGGTGGTGTATTATTTTCAGCAGGCAAAGAATTTGCAAAAAGTGAATGGAGTTCATATGGATATGATGTAAATTTAATACATGATGAATTAACTAGTGAACCATCACAACAATTACGTAAAGGTATCATTAGTGATAATGAATTTTGGAATATTTATTTTAAATCAAAGGTACCATCAAATTATGATGTGGATTTAATTAAACAAGCATACTACAGAGGATATATATTGGATGAAGATATTGTTAATTGGATGAAGCAATTGAAAAAATCTTTATCACCACCGTCATTGGTAGCATTTAGTGGAAATATTCCATCAAGAATTGAATACTTGGAGAATAAATATCATTTTCGTTCACTTTTTGATAAAGAAGCATACAGTTTTGATTGTGGTGCTACCAAACCAGACCATTATTTCATAGAGTATTTAATTAAAACATCTTTCCCTCAAGAGACAAAAGATATTGTAATTAAACATGGCCATCCATTACAAGGTGATCAATTGGCTTTATTTCAAAAATTAGGTTCTCAAATTTTATATTTAGATGATAGTGTTAAAGATTCTAAACCTGCCTACGATTATAACATCAATACTTTTATCTATGAAAGAGGTAATATTGATAAATTATTTAGTCAATATCCAAATTTTAAATTTTAAAAAAAAAGAAACTATAGTTATTTAATTATATAAAATTCGATTTCAATACTATTAATACATATATGTTTAATAATTTAAAAAAAATATATATTTATATAATTTGTACACATTTTTATATTATTTATTAATTTTCTTTAATTGAATTTCAAAATTATCTTTACCAACTATATCAATTTGTCTTTGAAATATTTTATTTGCTTCTTCATACAATATAATGTCCATCCAATTTCTTTCTTTAATCTTTTGAATTGTTTCCGGTGAAATATTTGAAGGTTTTAATTTTCCAATATTTTGTTTCTCTTTAATTCTGGGGTTATCAACTCCCATAAAGAATTTCATCAACGATAAAGTCTCTGGCATTCTTTCAGTCAAACCAACGAATCTCATTGATCTTAAATGATATAAAGCCATATGTAAAGTTTCATTAGATGGTGAAAACTCTTCTTTCTCTGTAAGACCTGCTATAAATCTTGTAACTTCATTATTTCCACGTGGTGAAACAATGATCCATTCCTCCAATGTTTTATTGGATGCTAATAAGTGTTCTGGATCTTCTTTTCTACCTTTGTGGTAATAAAAATGACTAATAACTCTATCAACTGGATCTCTTAGCATGGTCATATAATTGTAGGTTTTTTTGTTTTTTTCTGATAACTCATTGTGAATACCATAACCAAAATGTCCTAAAATTACATTATCTGCATCATAAACTCTTTTATATTCATTTGGTCCTATAAAATATTAATATTATATGTATATTAGTATTTTTTGTGGAAAAAAAAATATATATAAAAAAATCACATACCTGGATAAACCCATTGTTGAATTATACCCCTATTTTTAAAATGAGTTTTAAAATGTGTTAACATAGTATTACCTGTTGGAGTGTTAAAAAAAAAAAAAAAATTAGCAAACAAAATCTTTTAATAATAATAATTAACCATGGTTAATGGGTTGTAACAAAAACTTACCGCCGCATTTTGGTACATGTAAAAAAATATAAGGTGTAGTTAAAATTGGTACCATACTTGAATTATTAAAATGTAATGGTAATGTGAGATTGGGTAATAAATTTTGTTCAATTAAACTTTGTAAAAATAGTTTATCGTTCCAATAGTTTCTATAAAATTGATCCCAATTTGTAGCTCTAACTTTTTTCAATAATAGCTGTTGATATTCTTGATCTTTTTCAATGTCTTTACCAGTAAAAGATTGTTTTAAATCTTGAATACTTTTTTCAATTTCTTCAAAATTTGGTTTAAATGTACTCTTTGTTTTATTTAATGGTTTATAATAGTATTCATTTATATTATATTTACTACTATTTATAAATTGTTTGTTTTTATAATCTTCAATTTCAAAATAATAATGATATTTTAAATAAAAATTTATAATTGAATATTCATATTTATTATTAATATTTGTTAAACTAGTAGAAGGATTATTATTATTCATATTATTAATATTATTATTATTAATATTATTATTATTATTATGATTATTATTATTATTATTATTATTATTATTATTATTATTATTAAATTCAATATTATTGCAAACTTCTTTTACAACTTCTTTTATTATCTCTTTTTCTAGTACCATTAGTTTTTTATTTGGTATAATTAAATCAGCTGAACTTTTTACATTATTATTATTATTATTATTATTATTATTATTATTATTATTATTATTATTATTTTTATAATTATCTGAAATATTTTCACCCAAATTTGAAAATATAATATATGATGATATCATTGAAATAGTAAAAACAAGTAATAAAACCAAAATTTTAAAAAAAATAGGTCTAAGCATTTTTATTGTTTACTTTATTTATTTTTTTTATTATTTATTTTAGTTCAATTTTAAAACTTTTTTATTATTTTAAAAAATGTTACAGGAGCTCAACATTTATTTATTAATTTATTTGTAAATGTTTAATGGTGGTTTTATTTTTTGTTTTTTTTTTTTCTTTTCCTCCCAATTAACTTTTTTTTTAAAATAACCTATTTTTTTTTTTTTAATACTTTTACGAAATTTGTGATAGTTGCTCGAAAATCACCATAAAAAAAAAAATTAAAAGTGACACCAAACCCTTATTTGAATTTAAATTATTTTAATTTTTAAAAAAAAAAAAATATTTTTAAAAAATCAAAAAATGTATTT
This sequence comes from Dictyostelium gargantuum, assembly GCA_015252675.1. Classification (NCBI taxonomy): domain Eukaryota; phylum Evosea; class Eumycetozoa; order Dictyosteliales; family Dictyosteliaceae; genus Dictyostelium; species Dictyostelium gargantuum. The sequence continues at coordinate 7,564 of JACAFZ010019332.1, read as the reverse complement.
GGTGTCACTTTTTTATTTTTTTTTGATCACCCTAAACAAATTTTTTTTTTTTGAAAAGCTCAACCACGTTGTAATTTTTTTATTTTATTTTTGTCAAATAAATAATTATGTTTTTGTACAAACCCATCATCTTTGGTTATTATAAAAAAGAAATTTCTGGTTTTATGCGATAAAAAAATAAAATAAACATATATTTTTATATATTGATATATAGTAGCGGTTGATATATAATTTATTTAAATAAAACCATTTAATAAATAAATGAATAAATAATAGAATTAAATTTGTTTTGTTTTTAAATTTTAATGTTTTCCAATTCAATTCTTTTTTAATTAAAAAATATGATTAAAAATAAATAAGAAATATATCAACAACTTTTATTTATAATAATTAATAGAGTTAAAGTTTAGATTTTGGTAATTTTTTTATGTGTTGGTTGGCTTTATTTCTTTTATAAAGAATTTATTCAGATTAACAAGTTAAAAGTATTTGTTATTCAATGTTTAATCATATGGGTATATAGTAAGGAGAAGCATTATTTTTTTTAATTTAGTATTATTTTGGAAAGTTGGTTAAAACTTTTAAAAAAAAAAATACTGCCCATATTATTAATTGGAAATATAAAAATAAATTGTTATTAAATAAATTTATAAAAAAAAAAAAAAACGGTTTTTTTTTTTTTTTAAATTAATTTTTTTTATTTAATTTTTTTTCATAAACTATAAATTTGATTGGATAACTAATAAATCTTAATCAATTTTTTAATTAACCAACTTTAATTTAAAAATGAATGATGTCAGTTATAATATTATAGATTCTATATTTATTTTTCACAACAAAAATATAAATTAAAAATCAAAAAAAATCAAAAAAAAAACCAAATTAAATTTGCATTGATTACACCATAAAAATAAATAACATATATAAAATTTAATAAATAATAATAATTATAATAAATAATATTTCAAATAAAGTAGTAATAATTTAAATTTTAATGATATCATTAATAAAATGAGTAAATATCTGCAATGAATTGTATATAAAATTTTTTTTAAAAAAATTATTAATCATCAAAAAAAATAAAATAAAATAGATAATTTAGGAAATGAAATAATTAGAATAACAAATGCAACTATTGATGAAAGAAGACAAGTTTTATTTAATTTAAAAAATAATATACCTAGTGATTTTTTTAGTAATTATGGAACAACACGTTCATTAAAGGATGTTTTAAATTTTATGAATTCAATACAAGACCCAGAAAAATTAATTGATTCCAAAATTAGAGAATATCATCCAATTACCCATGGTCATTCATCATTTAAAAAAATTTATGAAATTATTAAAACTTTAAACTATCATAAAGAAAAGATCATTTTAAAACAAAAAGAAAATGAAAAAGACAATGAAAAAGTTAAAGAGAAAATTGTTTTAAGCGAGTCACGTATTTTATCATCATCTTCTTCATCATTATCAACATCATCTTCTTCATCATTATCAACATCATCTTCATCATTATCAATAACCTCACCACAATCATCACCAAATGAATCTGAAATTATTAAAAAAATGGAAAAAAGTCAAATTGAAATTGAAAAGTCCAATAAAATGGATAAGTGCTTAAATGAATTTAATAAAGGAATAGACCAATTACTGGAATATTATCAGCAATTTATTAATCAGTTGGTAAATTGTTCAAGATTAAATAAAATTCAAGAATTTAATAAACTATTGGATACAAAGGTTGTTATAACAAGTGAATCATTTGAACCTTATCAATTCTATAGAATTCAAAGATCCATTGCATTACAAATTTTAGATATGGATGAATTTGGTGAAAGATCCGCTAGAAAATCAGGTCAAAATCATTATGTTTCAATCATCCGTGACACCAATCCAAACTGCAGTTGTGATTTGAAAAATACCCAATGTGCCAAACATAGAAGTGATTTTGAAAATGATAATTCTTTTTGGCTGACATGTAAAACCATTTATTTTAAAAACAACAGCAGTCTACAAACATTGGAACCAGGTAAAGAAATGCTAATCTATCAATTGTATAAACTATTAAATATTCCAATCCCTCCTACCACCATGGTGGCAATTGATGGTCTTGTTTTACCGGATTCAAAGAAAGGTCCTAGTACTCACTTTCAAAATGGAGAGAATATTGATCCATTTTATCTTCAAGCTTCATGGGGTGTGGAAGGAATGCCAGTAAATTATGATATGTTTAAACCAAGCCACCCAGAGTTTAAGAAACTAAGTTTGAGTTCATTTGCTCAACAAGTGTTTGGTGTATTATTAACATCTCCTTCTGATGGCAAACCTGCAAATTTGGTTTTGGTCAAACATGATAGATCCCCAACTTTTAATTTAATTTCCATCGATAATGATCAAATATTTGAAGATTCAATTCAATCATTTAAAACAAACAGCTTTTTTGATGGTGCAAATGCCACTGCTGTTGCTGCTGCCTACAAACATAGAATTCATTTAAAATCATTGCTTTTAACATTGCCAGAGATGAATAGTATCTTTCCAATGTTACTTCAATCAACCATCAAATACATTAATCCTCAATTTCTCATTATAGATTGGCTTACCAAATTGGAACAATACAACTGTAAATATACAAAATTAATTCAATCTATTAAATTTTTAAGATGCAAAACCAACAATCACCAATCATCTTTTTCTCAAACATTATCTCCAATGATGGTGGATGATAGTTTTAATGAATTTAAAATACCAATCAAAGTCAATAGAAAACTAGTTACATTGGTCCAAAAAAGGTTAGAAATCATTCAAAATACATTAAAATCAAATCCAAATTCTACTATTTCCTCTGTATTTTCAAAAGTTTATCCATTGGCTCATTATTATTACAATAATATAATAACAACAACATCAAATTTTGATGATGTTCCTTTCGATTGTATGTCTTTTATGTATAATACAAAACATAATGATAAAGATTTGATTGAAATCGATAAAATACCACAACCAATTATAGATGAGAATTATCAAACTGAAAAAGAAATAATAGCAGTAACATCCAATAGTAATGGCGATAGTTCAAATAATCTCGTTACATCCACCACATTAAACTCATCAAGTGATTCAGATTGTTTATCAAATATTTCTTCAATGGTATCATCACAATCAACTGATTCATTTTATGTTTTACCAAATCAATTAATATTTTCATTGGATATAGATAGAAATACAATTGGTGAAGTTATTGTTGATGATATTATTTTTCATTATAATAATAATAAATCAATTCAATTAGATAAAGTTTATAATAGATTAACAGTATTAAACTCAATTGGGGCAAATCATTTTACAAATTCAAAATCAATTATAAAATTATATCAAATTATTAAAATTACAACAAATAAAATTAATTTAAATAATTTAAATAATAATAATATTAATAATAATAATAATAATAATAATAATTCAAATAATAATAATTCAAACAATTTAAATAATAATAATGATGAATTTAATGAATTTAAAAATTTTAAATTAATATTTAATCAATTTTCAATTGAAAACCCAAGTTTAAAATTAGATTGGTTTTATTTAATTGAAGATTGGTTTCCATTGGAATGGGGTGGTAATAGTAATTTACCATCATCAACGAATCAAATAAAAGGATGCTTTTTTGGAAAGAAAATTTTACCAAAATCAATTCAAGATCATTTGTTTACTAGAGATGGTCAATTTATTAGAAGAAATACATGTGGTAGAAAAGATGTTTCGTGGTATCCCGAACAAGATCCAGTTTGGTATTTTAAAAAGTATCCAGAAATACCAGGTTATGAATATGCTGCATGTGAATTTATGAAGGGTATTGGTATCAAGAGTCATTATCATCAATCGGAATTGGTTTTATTTTATGACCCCAATACCAATAAATGTTATCCGGTATTAATGTCTTTGGCTGTACCTGGTAAATTGGTTTATCAATGCTGGTCTGATGATAATAACTTTAATCAGTTGGATCCTCATCACACTGGTATGTTGATTATATCGTCCATGTTAATGTCTGTAGAAGATGGAAAAGAAGATAACTTTATATTGTCACCCGATGGAAAGTACCTCACCCCCATTGATAATGATCATTGTTTTATACCTTCAACCATATGGGAAAAGAACTTTTTATCGGTTTTTCATGAAAAATTAATGATGAAATCTATTTTATTCACTTTACCAATGATGAAGGAAAGAATACCAAATAGTGTTAAACAGCAATTTAAATCCATTGATTTAAATCAATTCCTAAGAGATTGGTTGGAGAAATTGATACTGGCTCATGAAATTTATCAAAACTTACTTCCTCTCAATGAAATGGAGAACATTTATCAAGAAAATGGAGCTATTTTACGTATACCAATTGCTGCAAATACCATTAGATCCATCTATCTAAATCTATATAATTTATCTCACTTTTTTAGAAATTCAATGGTAAACACCTATTTTGACCTATTCAATAGGTTGGATCCTTTTGTAGGTACTAAATACCATTCATTATTTGACTATGGTACTAATCTCAAATCATTAGAAGATCGTTTTAAATTTGTTACATCTGGTCTATTCAATCAAACTATTATCACTACCACAAACAAAGAATCTTTTAGAGAAACTGCAATCAATAGTAGACAAGTTGTAAAGATTATAAACATACCAAACCAAGATTTAGTTGGTGAAAGTTCAAAAATTAAAACCGATCCGTCATCAGCATTACACGAATTGAAAATATTAATATCAGAGAATCAAATGATTAAAAAGAATAACAAAACTCTACTTGGAACAGGAGAAATGATAAATTCAATCAATTACAAAACATTTAATAAAAAACAACAACTTGAACATTTTTCAAATTCTTTTGCAAATGATTTACAATTGGCAGTTTACAACATTGGTTTGGGCGATAGTTGTTTTGAGAAATTAAAATGCTCTCATATTCAATATTTGGATATTAGAAACTCAGAGTATCTAACCTCTAAATCTATTGAACCAATGATACGTTTACTACCAGAACTATTGTATCTAAATATTAGTGGTTGGAAATCTTTAAAACATTTATGTTTTTCAACTTCAAATACTTTTAATCTTGAAATTCCGACAAGTGGTGGCAGTAAAAGTCATAATCAACATCACAATCATAATTATAATAATCAACAACAGCAAAAACAAGATTGCTCTGGTTATTTATTTTGGTATGGTGAAAATCAAAGAAAAGTTCAAAAAACTAAAATTGAAAGATTGGTAATAAATGATTGTCCATCTTTAGAGTTTATAGATTTATATTTTTCAACACCAAATTTAAAGAAATTGGATTTAAATAGAAATTTAAAATTAGAAAAAGTAATTGGTTTAAATTATAATGTTCAAATTAGTGGTTCAGATTTAAATTTATCAAATTTATCATCTTCTTTTTCTTTATCAAATAATAATAATAATAATAATAATAATAATAATAATAATAATAATAATAATAATAATAATAATAATAATAATATAAACAATTTTAATAATAATAATAATAGTAATAATAATAATAATAACAAATCATCAAAATTACCAATAACAATTTCAAAAAGATTATTAAATATTATTGTTTTAGGTGATATTGGTGTTGGAAAATCATCAATTATTCAAAGATTAAAAGAAATTCAAACTTTTCCTGAAATTACTTTCTTTGAAACAACACTAGAAAATCAGTTTCCAAAACAAGTTCAAGAAGAAATTGACTCGAGAATCAATTCTTTTTGTTTTTACTCTTTTTATATATTTGTGGTTTATGATAGTCATCAATCATTTATCAACAGTATAGATTGGATTAAAAATTTTAAACAAAAAAAGAATTATAATTCAGTACCAATTTGTTTAATAGGTAACAAGTATGATCAGTTTATAATTGAAAAACATCATTTAAATAATGTTTGTAAAGATTATCTATTTCTTGATATCATTGAAAAATCTGCAAAAACTGATAATTCATTTGATGATTTATTTAGTTTTTTTTCAAATTCAAGAAATAAAAAATGTCCATATGATTATCATCATTTAATTTAATAATAAATTTGAATTTTAAATAAAATTATTTATGTGTATATATATTTTTTTTTTTTTATAAAATAAAACCTGGGTCAAATAATGATATTATTTAAAAAAAAAATATAAAAAATAATAGTTATTATAAATATCTAAAAAAAAAATATAAAAAAAAACTCCCAGGCCACTGATTTATTTTGAATTCCCAAAGATATTTTTTTTGGTGTATTTTATTTTTTTATAATTTTTATTTTTTTATTTTTTTCGAAATTTTAGTTTTTTTTTTTTTTTTTTTAATTTTTTTTTTTATTTTTAAAAAATTAACAAAAAAAAATAAATAAAAATTTTATTTAAAAAATGTATTTTTTTTTTTTTTTTTGGTATAGTGGTTATGATTGTGGTTGGTCAAACACCACAACCATTGAATGTAGTACCATATCCACAATTTGTTACAATCATTTCACCATGTAGTATTTCAGCAGCACCAGGATCCATTACTATTGTACCAAATATTCAATCAACCACCTTTAATGTTGCAATTGAAAGATATATGAACTTATTTTTCCCATTTACAGCCAATGTTAGTCAAGTATCAACACCAATCAATTTATCAATTACCATCTCTAGTGATGATGAAACACTTCAATTCGGTATCGACGAAAGTTACAATCTTTTGGTACAAGAAGGAAACTTTGAATTAAAGGCAACCAACATCTATGGCGCAATGAGAGGTTTGGAAACTTTTAAGCAAATGGTTGTTTATAATGTTGACACCAACTCCTATCAAGTAACGTGTGCAAACATTGAAGATTTTCCAACCTATCCATGGAGAGGATTCATGATTGATAATGCACGTCATTTCCTCACAAAGAATATGGTACTCCATATCATTGATTCTTTGGGTTACAATAAAATGAATACATTACATTGGCATTTAGTTGATGCTCAATCTTTCCCAGTTGAATCAACCACCTATCCAGATATTACCAAATCTGCTTTTGGACCAGGTGCCACCATCTCTCATCAAGATATTCAAGAGGTAGTTGCATACGCAAAAACCTATGGTATTAGAGTTATCCCTGAATTTGATATTCCAGGTCATGCTGCCGGTTGGGGTGTTGGCTATCCAGATTTGGTTGCAGTTTGCCCAAATTATGCTGCAAACATCAACAACATTCCATTGGATGTATCCAATCCAAACACCTATACTTTTATTCAAAATCTTTTCACTGAAATCGCTCCATTATTCAATGATGCCTATTTCCACACTGGTGGTGATGAACTTGTTACTGAATGCTGGCAAGAAGATACAGCCATTAATAATTGGATGACTAAAATGGGTTTCTCTACAACTGCTGCTTTTCAATATTTTGAAGATCAGTATGTATTTTTTTTTTTTTTTTTTTTTTTAAAAAAAAAAAATAAAAAAATAAAAAAAAAAAAAAATTTGAACTTATTATATAAAAAAAAAAAAAAAAAAAAAAAATTAAGAAAA
>JACAFZ010019221.1:0-11600 GCA_015252675.1 Dictyostelium gargantuum | reverse complement strand
CCCCCGAGCCCCCATCGCCCCCGGGCCCGGCCCCTCGTAAAACCCGCACCCCCCCCTTTTAAAAAAACAAAAAAAAAAAAAAAAAAAAAACATATACATAGATATAATTTGTTAAATTTTAATAAATTTCTTTTATTTGAATTTTTTTCTCTGTATATTTTTTAAAAAAATTAATATTGTAACGTGATTTTGAAAATTATTTCATTTATGCATTTTTTAAAAAATAAAAAATGTCGCTCTAAAAAAAAATTTTGTGAGAATCATGACATGAAAAATTTTGAATTTTTTGTCAGTCTTTTTGAATTTTTTACGATACCCCCAAAATGTCATCTGTAAATATTATCTCTTTTTTTCACATTCACCCACTATAAATTTATATGTGTGTGATCACTATGCAATGAATAGGATATTGTCATTATGTGTTATTATGAAAGATTGAAAGTGAGGATGATTTGAAGGATAACACATGATAAACGATTGAACGCCATATAACACAAACAAAAGACATATATTAACTTGAAATGTAAATTATGATAGTCATTAGTTTTCCAAGGAGATTTCCAACACATCATCCGTATTTACAATACCAACGTTGACGGTAGAAGAAAGATCCAATACGCTCTTACTTGCGTTAAAGGTGTTGGTCGTAGATTCGCCAATTTAGTCTGCAAAAAAGCTGATATTGATATGTCAAAAAGAGCTGGTGAACTCTCAAAAGATGAAGTTGAAAGACTCACCACCATTATGAATCACCCAAGACAATACAATATCCCAACTTGGTTCCTCAATAGACAAAGAGATATCAAAGATGGTAAATTCTCCCAATGTCTTGCCAATCAAATTGATGTCAAATTCAGAGAAGATCTCGAAAGATTAAAGAAAATTAGAGCCCATCGTGGTGTTAGACATCATTTCGGTCTCCGTGTTAGAGGTCAAAAGACAAAGACCACTGGTAGAAGAGGTAGAACCGTTGGTGTATCTGCAAAGAAGCGTTAAGGAAAAAAAATCGTTTTTTAAATCCAACTTTGACTTTCATGGTGATTTATTGTTATTCTCATTATGTTTTTTAAATAAACTATAAAAACAAATACCAATATATAATACATGTAATATTATTTTTTATTTTTTTATTTTTTTCTTAATTGGAATATAAAATATAATAGTTTGTAGAGAGACATGGGGTGCCCCAAAGAAGCGTTAAATAAATCATTGATATTCATTGTGAAGTGAATAAATGATATACTAATATTAAACCTTTACTTTATTTTATTTTTATTTACACATGTAATACTTGTTTTTTTTTTGTTTTTTTTTTATTTTTTTTTTGATCGAATCATATTAAATTGTATGATATTTGTGTGTGAATATTAATTTATATTTTTTTAATTTTTTTATGGTGTGTCGTAAACTTTATTTTTTAATTTTTAATAAACACTATACATATATATTTTATAAGATAACAATTTTTATAAGTATTAAAACCACACCCACAAACTCGATATCAAGTAAAATAACAACAACATAAGTTTTACAAATGATTTTGATAAAATCATTTGTATTTTATAAATAATAATAAATAATAGATTATTTGTTATTTTATTTATTTTTAAATTAATTTTATTTTTAAAAAAAAAAATGTATAAATTGTTTATTCTTTTTTTATTAATTAATCAAACTATAACTACTACTATTACTTTAATCCACCAATTATCAAAAAAAAATAAAAAAATATATTTATAAAAATGTTATTTAGTATGTATCCAAAAAAAAAAAATAAAAAAAAATAAACTATTCTAATTCTTTTATTTTATTCATTTTTTAGATTCTTTAATTTCAATTTCATCATCTAATAAATTATCTTTATCATTAAATATTAATAACATTAATGATTCAAATAATATTATGGATTATTCATTAAATAAATCATCAATGGCTGAAATAAAAAGTAACATAAAAGCTGTTTATTTTACAAGACCAACATTTATAAATTTTTAATTTGTAAATTTATAAAAGTGTACATAATCTATCGAGTTAAACAAAAAAAAAAAAAACAAAAAAATAAAAAAATAAATATTTATTAAAATGTGGGTGTATATTAAAAAAGAAATTTATTATTTTATTTTTTATGTTAATTGAAATTTGAAGGGGAATGGTTTGTTTAAAAAAAAGTAAATTGATAAAAATTAATTTAATTTTGGAAATTTGAAGGAACTTTAATTTTCACAGGTACCAAGTGTAACCTATCATGAGCATTTATACCATTTAGACACTTTAATTTATTTTCATCGTTTAATTCTAATTTTGTTATTGTAATTGAAACGGAACCAACAATTTTATTAATTTTCTTTTTGTAAACAAGAGGTAATTCAGTTTCAAATGGTTTGTTCAATTCATTAATTTCTTTGTGATAAATTGATTTACAACCAATATAATCATTTTTGATTAATGATTTATCCCAAAGTTCTAAACGTAAATTTTGACAACTATCATAGATTGAGAAAATACCCTCATAATTCCATTCAGGGGTTAAGGTTTTCTTCTGTACACTGGTTTTAAATAATTTAATTCTAATTTGGTCACCATGCTCATCTCTATATGATTTATATACTTTACAATACCCTATTATAAATTATTAATATTATTAATATAAATTTTATTTAAAAAATAAACAAAACCTACCATCTGATAAACCATTTGAATCTGTTGCTTTATTAATTACTCCCTTTATTACCTTTATTTGGAATATTGAAATATCTTCCAAACAAATACCTTTTTTCTTTGCTTCGTCAACTTCTTCTCTTGAACGGCCAGGTGGTAATTCATCATGATAAGGACCTGCACGACCTTGGTATGATCTAATAAGGTTTGTTGGTCCAGTAATATTAACAGGAGGAATTGAGCTGTTTTTTACACTACCAGCTTGACGTTTTAATGAATCTGGATATGATGACATTGTGTTGATTTAAATATTTATAATTTAGTTTTTTTTTAGTTTTTATATTGAATGTTTTAATAATAAAATTTAAAAAAAAAAAAAAAAAAAAAAAAAAAAAAAAAATAAAAAAGAAAAAAGATCTGTTTTTGTTGTTGTCAACCTTTGCTTTCCAAACCAAAAATAGTTTTTTTCAAATAATAAAAAAAAAAAACTAAAAAAAAATAAAAAAAAAAGTCAGAAACTGTCAAAAAGTGTCAAAATACACAAAACACTTCGTCAAAAAAAAACAAAAAAAAAGCATTAATTTAAAATATCTTATTTATAGGCATTCTTTCACCCCGAAAGAGTGAATGAGTGTGTGAGTGGTGTTTAATTAATATTTTATTATTTTAAATTATTAATTCTTTGAAGAGATATTTTTTTTTTTTTATTTATTCTTAATAGTAGATTTTTTTTGTTTGCAAAGAGTGATCCTTGTGAAAATTTAATTAATAAAAAAAAAAACACAAATCTAGATGGGGTTTTAATACTTTAAAATAACAAAATTTTAAAAGATTTTATAATAGTAAATAAATACAAGTATTGTTTTTTATAAAATAAAATAAAAGTTTATTTGAAAAAGAAAAGTTTTTTTTTTCAAATAATTGGGTTTTTTAAAAAAATAGTTATAGAAATAATATAAAGGTGATTAAAAAATTTAAAGTTTGTATAGCCAAGCTTTCTGGGCTAGGGGTGGGGTGTCTATAATTTTAAAATGTTATTATCTAAAAATAAACAAGGTGTGGGTTGAGGTAAAGACACTACTTGCAATAATTCTAAAATCAAAATCAAATCTTTGATTTTCAAATTCATGGGTATTTACAAGGTATTGAGTCTCGGAGCTTTGGGTATAAAATTGATGATCTTTAATTTGTTTTTTTCTATCAGAGGAAAAAGGAAATGATTTATTATCAATTTGGATTACTAATTTTTCCAATTCCATATCTACCATTATTTGAGTATATGTAGTTACAGATCTGAACGATCTAGTTGGTCTTGAAACTTTATAGTATAATGATTGTGCAACCCAAATATCAAGATCATACACACAATCCATCAAAAGACCTCGAGGGAATTTGATTTCATCAACTGCCTTGGAGTTATATTGATCTACTACATATTTAAATTGATCAGAATTATGGGTGTTCCCTGATGGAATCAAAGCAGTATTGTTGGATTGATTGACTCCGAGTCTAAAAGGGGTTTCGTTGGATGGAAATCTTATTAAATCGAGGTATGCTAATTTATTGAAAACTGAAACAAGGTCAACTGTATTAATGGTTGGAACTTTCAAAACATAGTCTGCATTTGAATCCGAGAATAAAAAATCAATTTCTTCTTCAATTTTAAGTGGAATAGTAGCAACAAAGTCGGCATCGAATCCCCAACTTAAACCTTTGGTATAAATGTCTCTTTGGATCAAGATATAGAGAGATGATATATTAATTAAATTACCAACCATTAGTAATCTTTCATTAGTTTGAAATGAGGTAAAGAATATACGGCACTTTTCCATCTGGGCCAACACTATCAAGTACTGGTTACGGATCATTTCAGCGGATGCACTTTCACTAATAGTTGCGTACTCTTCTTTGATGGGACCGTTTAAATATGATGGTACCTCAATATTTTGAGCTTTCATTTGTTCAGTAAATTTACCTCCCCCGAATTTTTTTTCAAAATCAGAAATAAACTCTATATAGGTATTACACAATTTTTGAAGGGTATTAAACTCTATATTTGCTAAGGTAAGAGTTAAATCTGAAAGTTTTTTCCCTACCATTTCTTGAATTTCATTTCTAAATTGTGCCATTCTTCTTTCAAATTCTGGTCCATCAACGAAAACAGTTTGATTATTTTCATCTTTTTTTGAAAATAAATTATTCCAAACAATTCCAAAAACAGACTTTTTTTAAATTTAAAATTAATACAAAAAATACATTTAAGAATATAAATAATTAATAGTGTTTTACATACAGCAGCGAGTGCACCAACATATGGTATGGAACCAACAATACCACCTAACAACATCCCAAGATTATTAACAGCATTATCACTTAAATAAGCTACCACATCACAACCATCATTTTCTAAAATTGTTTTTTTTATTTGCTTTTTATCAACATCACCATAGAATGATTTTAATTTTTTCACAAATATTTCTTTATTGATTAAATTGTTTTTATTTTCTATTTCCATTTTTTTATATATATATATTTAGTATTGCAATAAAAAAATTTAAATTTTATTTTAACTTTTTTTTTTTTTTTTTTTTTTTTTTTTTTTTATTTTTTTTTTTATTTTTAAAATTTTTTTTTTTTTTTTTTTTTTTTTTATTTTTTTAAAATTAATTTTTTTTTTTTTTTTTTTTTTTTTTTTTTTTTTTTTTTTTGGTTAAAAATTTAATTTTTTTTTTTTTTTTTTTTTTTTTTTTTTCATAAACATTTTTATTCTTTTATGGGCAATGAAACTTTTTATAATATATGTTTTTAATTTAATTTTTTTTATTTGTTTAACAAATGCTGTACAATGTCCAAGTGGATATCAATATTCCCAAGGCAATGGTTGTAGAAACGGTAATTTGGTGATATCTTCAACATATGTATGTATTTTAAATATCAACACATGTTTTTATTCAAAAATATATTGATGGGTATTAAAAATATATATTTTTTTTTTTTTTTTTTTTTAAAAAAAGTGTAATTCAGATGGAGAATATGAAAGAGTTTCAAATTTACAATTGGGGGTTCAAAGTCAATTTCCATTATCATGTCCAGCTTCATATCATCTTAGATCATTTAATAATCATATAATTAATAATAATCAGGTGTCTTTATTTCTTTGTATAAATGAATTTGATGAAAAAACTTATTATACCCAAGTTGGTAATTGTAATAGCGGCGATTCTGAAGTAAAAATGCCAGATGCTCCTACACGTACTATATATTTTACAAACACAAATAGATATATGAGTAAGAAAATATTATAAATAGTGCAAAGGAATTATTAAATATTAACTGCTCATTTCTTCAAAAATTATTTAGTTGTTGCGATTTGTCAAAGTCCTTTGTCTGTTTCGGGGGACTATGATTACGATTTGATGGTAAATTCTGCACCAAACCCACCCGAGAATCCTTGTTTTGGAGATTTGGTTTCATTTTTAGTATGGGATTATGGTACAACTGTTTGTCCAGTTGGCTTCACTGGTGCATTACCAGATTGTTCAACCGATATAGATGAGTGTTCTACAGGCGCACATAATTGTGTTTCACCTGCAACCTGTGTCAATTCTTATGGATCTTTCAGTTGTGTATGTAATGTACCTGGTTACAGATTAAGTGGTGATGGTAAAGGTTGTGTTGACATAAATGAATGTGTAGAAAAAACAGATCAATGTTCTGAAATATGTACAAATTCTCAAGGATCCTATACATGTAGTTGCTTTGATGGTGGTCAACTAAATAATGATTCAAAAACTTGTTCAAACAAAACAACAGTTATAAATTATCACACAGTTTCATCCGTGGAACCGTCATCCATAAAAGGTGGAAATGCAAGCTTTATTGGTGAATTTGGGATGATTCATGATAATGTTACAATTTCAATTGGTACTTTAAATTGTCCAATATTAAATATTTCAAAAACTGTTTTAATTTGTAATGCTCCAGCTGGAAGTGGTATTAAAACAATAGTTGTATCTCAAAATGGCCTTGATTTTATTGGTAATGAAATGTATCAATATATAAATGAAAATCAAAAGTGTCCAAACCAATGTTCAAACAATGGCCAATGTTTAAAAACCACAGGTCAATGTGATTGTTACTCAGGTTTTACATCATTTGATTGTAGTGCATCAAATGTCAACACATCCAATACAATTGATACAAAAAATGGAGCAACAACAATAAAAAATGAAGAGATTGAATTCTTTATTTATTTTAAATCTCTTTTAGAATTTGATTTTAATGGTAATATAATTAAATCATATCCATTACAAAACGAATGGGTTATCAACGATACCACAACAACATCGGATAATAATCCTAAATATAGTTTTATTCAAACACTTGAAAATGGATGTAAAATAATATCAACAATTGAAGAGATTCAAATTAAAAAAGATTATTCATTTGCAGGTACATTATTCAAATTGGATAAAGGTGATATCAAATTTTCAATAAATATTAATAATTATACATATAAAAATTATTTAAATACTCTCAAACTTGAATTAATAACAACAATTGATCAACAACAAGAAAATAAAGAATGCAACTATAAAGATACTGAAATTAATATTATAAATGATGATTCATCATTATTTAGTTATATTAAAATATCAAAGAATAAAAAAGTATTGTTTGCAAGATTTATAAATAGAGTTATATCAGATGGCAGCCCAACATTTTTATCCATTATAATTTCAAACGATACTTTATCAAACTCTATTATAACATTTAATTTACCACATTGTAATGAATGTATTATTGATCCTGGTAAATATTTTTTTATTTTTTTATTTATTTACACCACATCAATATTAATTTTTGTATTTCAGATTTCTCTCTTTTAATTGATCCAGATTTTAAAACAGAATGTGGTAAGGTATCACGTAAATGGGTTATTATTGTCGCAGTAGTTGTACCTGTGGCATCTTTATCAATAATTGCAATTGCTGCATATTTTTTACTAAAAAAAAATGTTGGATTAAGAGTTGGTGTTGCAAAATTAAAAAAAATAGTAAAAAATAAAAGTTAGACCACTTAGGTCCAAAATAAATAATTTGTATTTTCTTTGTGGAAAAAATAACGAATTTTCATATATTTTTTTTTGTTGATTTGGCCAAAGATCATTGTAACCAAAAACCAATTGAAATCGATACACAAAATGTTGATAATCAATCATCATTCAACTATATAAAAATATCAAAAGATAACAGAGTATTTTCAGGTAGATTTATTGATAGAGTATTCACGTGTTATCAGATGGAAAATCAACAACAGTTTCAAACGATAGTAATTCAATTACAATTTCATTATACCTACCACACTGCTCTAATTGCCAAATTGATCCTGATTTCTCTGTTTTACTAGATACTGGTTATAACCAACAATGAGGTGGTGAACCAAATAATCATAATTGGATTTTAATAGTAGATATTATTGTACCTGTAGTTGTGGTTTCACTTTTGGTAGTTTTCGGAATTTTATTTTACAACAAATATTATTTATATACAAAAACCATTTTCAAAAAAAATGAAAAATTTTAAAAAAACTGTGCATTATATAAAAAAAAATTATAACAATACATTTTTCTTTAATTTTATTTTTGATTATTATTGCCACCAACTGCTACTATAAGCTATATTGTACATTTTAATTAGTATTCATGTGTTGACTTTTTATAAAATTTATATTATTTTTGTTTTTTAAATTTAAAACAAACAAATAATAATAAAATAAATAAACTTACTTTTTTGAAAGGATCGACAATTGATTTTAAATCTAAAAATGGACTAAATGTAGATAGATCAATACCAAATTTTTGAATATATATTCCAAATTTTTCAACATCTAAATATAATTGAATTGAAATCTTATCAATGTCAGACATATCGTTACCACCAGTGGTAGTTGTTGGTTTATTTCTTTTTACCATTTTATTTAGGATATCATTTGATTGATTTACACTTTGAATTAAATTACATGCTGCATTTTTGAATCTTTTTAATAATATTATTAGTATTTATTTTTGGTTAGTTGTTTGGTTGGTTGCAGTAATGCAAATAAATTTAAACATATGTTAATATTTACCCCTCAGTTATTGGAGCTAATACAGATATAGCCCAATTTAATTTAATATTTGATGGAATAGAATGTAAAGTAGATGCTTTAACATTTAATAATGACTCTAAAGGTGATATTAAATTTGAAACATATATAGATGGTTTAGTTGGAACCGGTTTATTTGTCATACGATAGGTTGATCTTAGTGTTCCTATAAATTCAATATGTTCTGAACATTTAGATATTAAATGATTGATTATAATCGTTGACATTCTTGGTACCAATTGTTCTAATGTTTTACAACTTTCTAAAATACCATCTATTTTATTTTTAATTTTCGAAAAAAAAGTAATAGGTGGTTAGTTTGTAGCCTCAATGCAAAAGTAAGAGATTGTTATATAGTGAATACATACTAGATACTAAATTATTAATTTCATTTTGATTTTGATGCACTCCAATAGTTTTGACAATTAAACCTTTATAATGAGTTGAAACAATTGAAATAATTTTATAAATATCAGAAATTACATATATAAAATTATCAGGTGATGATTGCTTATTATTTAATTGTGGTGATTGCGATGTATTGCTACTAATATGATGATGAGGTATAGGTGGTGATTTTGGTGTAAATTTTGATTCAATGGTTGTTGGTGTATCACTTTTGTTGTTGCTATTGTTGTTTTCGATTGTTAATTGTTGTTTTTCTAATTCTAGTTGTAACTCTAAAGGTGTTAAACTATCACCGATAAAACTATCATATCTTGAAATTAATTGAAGGAATAATTTGAAAAACTTTGAAGATAAATCAAATATAAATATTGAATTTGACCAACATTTATCAATTGATTTTAATAAACCATTTGTTGACTTTATAAAGTATTCGTTACTAGTGTTACTACTATTTAAAGAGGAAGGTATTGATAATTGATCAAACAATGGTATATTTAAATAATTAAATTCAAATGTTGTTGCTATATCTGTAAAACAAAGTTGAAAATAAACTGCAAAATTCCATTTTTTCCATAAACTTGAATAATAACTTGATTGTCTAAACTGATTTAATAAATCTTTATTATTTAAAAAATTTAATTCTATGGCTTGTATAAAATTAAATGTTAGATAATAATTTTTATAAAATAAATCTGGTATACCAGTTGCAAAAATTTGTTTAAAATGTGCCAATGATTCATCAATTTCTGATAAAACTGATCTTGTTATAAAATTATAATTATTATAATTTTGTTGTTGTTGTTGTTGTTGTTGTTGTTGTTGTTGTTGTTGTTCATTTAAATTATTATTAATTAAATTTGAAATATTTAAAAATGGGGTACAATTCACTTTTAAAAATTCAAGTATTGAATCATAAATTTGAGATAATCCATCAGTTGTAGATTTATTAATTTCTAAATTACGTAATGTTATAATTTGTGATAATTTTGGTTTAATTATTAATGTTTTAAATAATTTATATGGTACACCAACTTTATCAATAATTTGAAAAGCTTTTAAACAAGTCAATAATATTTTTTGATCTTGTTCTTTATTTTCTATATTACTATTATTACTGCTATTTATATCTATATATCTTTTTAATGATTCTTTAAAAATAGGTTCAATTTTTTCTTCAATTTTATTTGATAAATCTTTAATTTTCTATATAAAAAAATAAATATATTAGTAGATTATAAATGATGATGATTATGGTGATTATGATGATGATGATGATGATAATTACAAATGCTAATGATTGAAATATATTATATTTTAATTCATCTTGAGATAAAGATGACATTTGATTTTGAATTTGATAAAACGAATTTGAAATTCTTTCAATTAATAATTCCAATACTTCAGTGTTATTATTATTATTATTATTATTATTATTATTATTATTATTATTATTATTATTATTATTATTATTATTATTATTATTATCATCATTAATGTTATTGGTATTATCATAATTTTCATTATTTTTAAAATCATTTGGATGAGTTAATTGAAACAATTGATCAAATAATAGATTCATATTATTTAAAGTTTCAGATACGGATATATATAATTGTAATAGTTTTTTCTTTTGTTCAATTGATTTCTTTTCGTTTAATTTATCTTCAACACATTCTCTAACTTTAATAATTTCATTATTAAATGACTATTTATTTATTCGTATACAAATATATATTAATTAATTAATATAAAAAACATTATCACACATAAACTTTATGATGAATGATGATGACCTATACATACTTTAATTTCAGATTTAATTGAAGATTGTGAAATTGAAAATTCATTTAAAATTGTATCAAAACCAATTAAAGAAGTTGATAATGAAAAAAAGGATTGATATTCTTTATTAATTAATTCAATTAATTCAGAATCCAAATGTTTACTATATTCTCTTAAATCTTTTTGAACACTTTCTAAATTTACACGTTTTCTGCAATCACTTATAAATTGATCAACTTCAAATGTATTTGATGTAAATACGTCTTTACTAAAACATAATGGAATATATTCATTATTAATTATATTATTGGTGGTAGTAGTAGTACCACTATTATTTAAATTATTATTACTATTACTATTAAATGATTGTGACTTTAGTGGTGATAATGAATTATATGATGTAGATAATGTTCCATTGATATTATTATTATTACTACTATTCATTCTTGGTTTTTATAATTATTGAATAGACCAAACCAAATTCAAAAAAAAAAAAAAATGAAAAATTAAAAAAAAAAAAAAAAAAAAAATATTTTTTTTTTTTTTTTGGTAAAAAAAAAATAATAGGTTTAAAAAAAAAAAAAAAAAAAAAAAATATTTAAAAA
>JACAFZ010018999.1:0-11610 GCA_015252675.1 Dictyostelium gargantuum | reverse complement strand
AATAATAATAATAATAATAATAATAATAATAATAATAATAATAATAATAATAATAATAATAATAATAATAATAATAATAATAATAATAATAATAATAGATTATATTTTCAAATGATTAGTATTAATTATTAAATTTGTATAAAAACATCATACATTCATTGTTCATTAAAGACACGTTCACCGTCATCATTGTTTTCTTCATTATTATCACTCTTTAAGAATCTCCATTAGGTGTTATGATTCAATCAAATATGGAGGATATAAATATAGATGCAAAAATATTTAACCATTTAGATTTTTCACAAAATGAATCATTAACTCCAATACCTTCACAAGAATTAGCACAACCGCAAAAGAAAATTCAAGAGCAACAACATTCACAACACCAAATTCAAAACCAACAACAACAAACTCAAGAACAACCACAAGAACAACAACAGCTTAATCATCAATCGGAACAATATCCACCACAACAACAAATACAAGGACAACAACAAATACAAGGACAACAAAAAGTAGATAAGAGTAATGAAGAGGTATATTGTTTTTGTTTAAAGGGTGAATTTGGTTTTATGGTTTTATGTGATGGTTGTTCAAAATGGTATCATGGTCAATGCATTGGTATGACTGAAGAAGAATCAAAGCTATTACAAGGGTTTGTTTGTAGAGATTGTTCAGAGCCTGCATCTGAAGTTATTTTTGATGAAGCTTATGTTTTTATAAAATTTGAAGAGTATGATTTAAAATCACTCCCAAAAAAAGTTCCACCTTTACCAAAGCAATTTGCTAAAAAATTAGCAGGAAAAAATAAAATAAATAATAATAATAATAATAATAATAATAATAATAATAATAATAATAATAATAATAAAAGCGCACATAATATGGAAATTGATAAAAAAGTAACAAACAATGATAAAAGAAAAGATGAAAATGATAAAACTAATTCAACACCAATATCAAAACCAACCACAATTTCTACTACAGCCACTCAAACACCACTGGCATCAGAATCAAAAACACAAACACAAACAAAAACATCAAATTCACCACTTACTCCAACTAAAATACCAACAAAAACATTATCATCGAAATCACCAATTATTGAAAAAGAAACCAAAAACACAAATTCCAACACTGAAAAACTAAACAGTTTGGCAGCAAAGAAAAGGAAAGAAAGCTCAACAAAAGATGATACATCAACAAGAAAGAAAATAAATGGTGATCATCCAATCAGTTTACCATCTTTTAATGAATTAAATGACGATAGTGAGGAAGAAGAAAGAATTTTAAAAGAATCTGGCATTAAAAAGCTAAAGCAATCTCAAAATAGAGAAGAAACTTTAAAAAAGAAAGAAAACAGTACAAAACCATCATCCAAATTAACAAAACCCCCACCAAATAAAACCACAACACCAAAAAACAGTAGTAAATCTGCTCCAAAAAAAACTACAACTCAAACACCATCATCATTACTATCTTCCAGTACCAATGACAATAATAATAATATTAATAATAATAATAATAATAATAATAATAATAATAATAATAATAATAATAATGTTAATGATAATAACAATAACAATATTAATAATAATAATAACGTACCAACTGGTACTGAATCTAATATACCTAATAACAATAATACAAATGCTGAACAATTAGCCAGGACTAGAAGAAGTGCTTATAATTTACTTAGCAGAGCATTAATATTAGGCTCCTCTTGTGAAAAATATGATTTTATTTATAACATTGCAAAAGATATTGAAAATGATTTATTTTTAGCTTTTTATGAAATAGATTCAAAAAAATATAAAGAAAGGTATTTTTTTATTAAAAATACAACAACTATAAAGAAAAACATGTTACTTACTAACTGCCTTGTGGCTTATATTATAGGGTTAGAAGTATTCATTTTAATATTCAAACAAATATTGAATTAAAACAAAGAATTTTATCACAAGAGATCTCAACATCTGAACTCAAAAACTTTGATATTCAAGATTTAGCAACCAAAGAGAGGGCAGAGGAAAGAAAAGAATTAGAAGATATTGTAAGTTTTTATTATTAACAATAAAGTAATAATAATAATAGCAATAATTTAAAAAGTAAATTACTAACCTTTATACTGTAGGCAGTCAAAAGTAGTTTACTACCAAAGGAAACACATTATTTTAAGAAAACTCATAAAGGAGAGATTCAACTTACTTCACCAGCGCCTCCAAGTGGTGAAAACGAACAAATATTGGGTGTATTATTTAAAAATTCAAACAATGATAAAATTGATGATCCAAATCAATGGGATGATTTATTAAAACATGCACCAATTGATGATTATGCACATATGATCAAAACCAATGAAAAAGCAAAAGAAACTACTGATGCCGATATGGAGATTAAAAATCTTAAAAAAGCAACAATAGAAGTAATACATTTAGATCTTATTAATTCAAATAATCACGAAGATATCAACGATAAAAATAAAACAGAAGAAGATTCAAATTATTTTACAACTCCTTATGGTGATGATGATGATTATCATCCTCATGCAGATAATAATAAAAATGATAATAGTAATAATGATTATACTGATAACAATAATAATAATAATAATAATAATAATAACATAAATAACACAAATAACAACATAAATAACAACATAAATAACAATAACAACTTTAATAGTCAATCCGAAAAGAATTTAGTTGTTTTTGATACGTACGGTGTTAAATCTGAAAAGATATACAACGCTACCGCTTTTAAATCTCCTATCGCTAAAATTGCAAGTAAACAGCCCACTTGGAGTAATATTATATTCAAAAATGATAAAGATGAAGAATCTAAAATTTATAGTTTGAATGGTTATCTTATCGGTGGTGCTATTAATTTCATCAATTGTGTAAACCTTCCACTTCCCTACAAAAATGGATACTTAGAAAAGAGTTTAGAAACCGATACAATATTAAAACATATACAAGAAGTTGGCACACAAAGAAATCGTGAAATATCTTCATTGATCTTAGAAGGTTCAGAATGTCAAGACAAAGAGAGTTTTTCAAGATTAGTCAGTAGTTTGAGTAGTAGGAGAGTTGCATTGTGCTCTATACCTCCATATCCACTTCCAACTGTTGATGATATCATCGTAGAGTATATTTATATATTTGATTCAAAGTCTACATACCTTCCTTCAAAATATACCCCAAAATCTGAATATCCACATACTCTTGTAGCTTTGGTTCTCACTAGAAAAGTAGATTATGAACATGTAATTAAAAAAATTAAAGCAAATGAAAGAGAAAAACATCGTAAAGGTAGTCTTCATCATCTTAGTAGTGTTAAACCCAGTGATCCGAGAAAACCAACCACTAAAACTACTAAATTTACTATTTCAAATTTACAACCAACTGAAAACCCTCAAATAAACTTTTCACCACAAAAACCACAATATTCATATCTTCAACAATCATTCCCACCTCAACAACTACAACAACCAAATCAGCAACAACTAAACCAACAATATCCATCAATTCCCTATACCCAACAACCAAATCAACAACCTAACCAACAACCAAATCAATATTTTCCAAATCAATTACCAAATCAATCACCAAATCAATCACCAAATCAATTATCAAATCAATCACCAATTAAACAAACCCCACAACAACCAATTCAACAAACCCCACAACAACCAATTCAACAACCAATTCAACAACAAATTCAACAACAAATTCAACAACCAAATCAATTGCCAAATCAACAACAAATTCCAAATAATAATTACCCACCACAATACCCCCAAAACCAATATCACCACTATAGTCAACCACAACAACCACATGGCCAATATCATTATCCTTACCCACAACATCACTACAGTCAATATTCTCCTTATCATCCCTATCCACAACAACCACATCCATACGGTCATCATTATCCACCACAACCACAACCACCTCAAACAAACCCACTGTCTCCACAACCAAGCAATCGATCATCAATCGAACCAATAAATAGCGGAGAAAAAGTTGAAAATATTAATGATAATAACAACATAGTTAGAAAAGAAGCACAATCAACGGATCCACAAGGAAGTACCCCACCAATAACAACACAAATAACATCACCTCCGCCACCAACACCTCACCCTCACCAACAATATCCACTTGCTCAACATCCATATGTTCCTTACAACTATTATCATCATTACCCATATTCACATTACAGACCACCTCAATACGGGCAACAACCTCATCCCTATGGTCAACAAACCCCTCAATATGATCAATACCCAATTGGTCAGCACCAATACCCTCATCCTCAAGGTGGCCAGCCACCTCTTTCATATAGTCAATCAACACAACAAGAACAAGAGCAACCAACCCCACCACCACAACAAGAACAACATCAACCAACCCCACCACCACAACAACAACAACAACAACAACAACAACAACAACAACAACAACAACAACAACAACAACAACAACAACAACAACCACCATACCATTTTCAACCACAATACCATTTCCAACCCCCACAACATGGTGTACCTCCTCCACAACAACAACCATACCATATCCAACCTTACCATATTCAACTTCAACAAGGACAACATCAACCATACCATAATATTCAACCACAACAAGGACAACAACCACAACTACAATTACAGGAAAATCAACAACAACCCCAAGAACAACAACAAACACCAAAACAAGAAAAACTGCCAACAAATCCTTGGGATGATGCCACCAAGACCTAAAAGCTGGGATGAAGTTCGTGCCTCCCACTAACAACAATACTGACCAAAAAAAAAAATACCAAATACAAAAAAAGTTAAAGAAAATCAACAATAACTGCCATTGCAACAAAAAGATAGTAGAAATCAAATTGCCACTTCGTCGGCTTCAACACTTAAAAACCTAGAAACCTCTGAATCCACCAATTAGAAAACATCCAAAAAAATAATTGTTTCCAAACTATTATAAAATAAACTAAAGATTCTAAAAAATACATGTAGATGTGTTTTTTTATGTATATAAAATAATATAAACAAAAACATATAAATATATATTTGGTTTTTTTATATTGAGATATTTTTCAAATGAATTTATTTTGGTTATTATTATTAATTGATAATTTATTAGTAGTTTAACCAAATACTGTTTATGACTTGATGATGGTGTTGCCAAATTTATTATTATTTATTATTATTATTGTTACTATTAAATATACATTAAGTTGATGACGCTGTTGTAGTTTTTATAGGAGTTAAACCTTTTGCGGGAGGTGTATTTGTTATGAATGATTCATATAATGATGTTGTATATTCTTTTTGAAAAGGTTCAAAACAATCTGGTAAATCTTCTTGATAAACACCAGGATTTCCTGAATAATATGTAAATGGAGGTACTACTGTATCTGGTGGTAAAATAGTATTATCTGCAATTACACAACAATCTTTTAATATACATCTTTTTGACTTTAAAATATAAGAAAATATTATTGTTATTATTATTAAATTAATTGATTTAGGGTACAATAATGAATAAATAAATGATGAATGAATGAATGAATGAATGAATGAACTAGTAAAAAATATATAATTACAATTTATATAAAACAAACTACTACTATTATTATCACTTACAATTATACAATTTTTACCAATTAAAACATTACTACCAATAGAAGCAGCACTTATTACACAATTTTCACCGATAAAAACATGATCGCCAATATTTTGAGGAAAGTAAACCAATGAACTTTTGAATTTCTTTGAAGAGGGTCTAATAATAGTACCCTCAGAGATGATTGATAATCTACCAATATTTACAGCTGCTAAATCACCCCTAACCATTACACCAGGTTTAACTATAGTTTTACCATGTAATCTAATATTCATTATACCACATAATATTGAAGTTTTACTAACTTTATTACCATTTAATGTTTCTATATATTGTGATTTTTCAAAATAAGTTGGTTCAACTTGCATTATTTATTGATATATATTTTTTGTGGTTTCTGTATGACTTATTGTTGTTTTTTGTTATAATACTGTTTGTTTATCTATGGTGGTCTATGTACAAAATGTATTATATATATAAATCATATTAGTGGTTAATAGTAGTATTAATATTTGTTTTTGAAAAAAAAAAAAAAAAAAAAAAAAAAAAAAAAAAAAAAAAAAAAAAAAAAAAAAAAAAAAATTTTTTTTTTTAAACAATTTATGTCAACACCAAAAAATATAAAAAAAAAAAAACAAATTATTGTTTAAAAAAAAAAAAAAAATATTTGTTTTAAAAAAAAAAAAAAAAAAAAAAAAAAAAAAAATTCAAAAAAATTCAAAATTAAAAGATATATATTTTTGTGTTTTGAGGCCTTTGTTGACAATAAACATCATCTTCTTCATCTTCACCATCATTATCATCGTTGTCATTGGGAAAAGTAAAGATTTTAATCAATTTAATAAATATTATTCTTGAGAATAAAATTGATAAAAAACAAACATTTTGTTAATAATTTAAAAAATAAAAAAAACAATTAAATAAAAGTAATTTTTATATATTTGTTTATTTGAATATTAGATATAAAGATTTAATAATCTTCTTTGATTGATTTAAATCTATTTTTAAATTTAATTTTTTTTAAAAAAAAAAAAAAAGATATTTTTAAAAAAAATTAAAAAAAAAAAATAAAAAACATGTTTTTAATTTTTCATAACCACACCACCAAACAATCTTACATAATTTTTATTAACGTGTATGAAACATTATTTCTTTAAAATAATAAATAATAAATAATAAATTATAAATTATAAACTATATATACATATATATAAATTAATATTTATATTATGAATGAATATTCAATAAAAAATGAATATAATATTTTATCAAATTCAAATACAGGATTATTATTAAATCAAGAAAATGAATTTTCATTAAATTACATTGACAGTAGTGATAATAACAATAACAATAATAATAATAATAACTATGATAATGGTAGACGAGAAGATGATGATGATGATGAAAGCTATGAATCAAATAATTATAAAAATAAATTTAAATTTAGTGATTTAGATAACAATAGTAATGGTAAAAAAATTCATACTATTGATGATGATAACGATGATGATGATCAAGATTTAATATTTAATAATGATAGTGGTGGTAAAAATATAAATATAAATGATGGTGGTGCTCCACCAAATGGAATTAAAGGTGTAATATTTTATTTATGTTTATCATCATATTGGTTAGGGACATCTGCAGTAATGGGTGGATTAATATCATTGGTTTGGCCAAGTCAAATAGCAAAAATAGGAGGAGAAGAAGAGAAAGCAAAATATGTTGGTCTATTACCCATACTAGGTGCTTTTACTTCCATTATTATTGGTCCACTAAGTGGGTTTTTATCTGACCATTGTACAAGTAGGTTCGGTAAACGTAGAATTTTCATGGTAACTGGTACTGTGGTTGCAATAGCATCTTTGTTTTTAACTGGTTCAACTAGAAACATCTATGCATTTATGTTATTTTTAATGGGAATACAATTTGGTGTTGTTTATGGTACAACCGCATTCTCATCGCTTGTACCAGATATACTGTCAAAAGAGAAATTTGGAACTGCAAGTGGTTATTTGGCCCTTAGTAATGCAATAGGTCAATTAATTGGTGTGGTTGGAACTGCACTTTGCATTCGTTATACCAACGACGATGATTCCTTTGTGATAACCTATACATTTTTGATTGTAATTCTATTGATTGCAAGTCTACCCACCATATTATTCATTAAAGAAAAACCACAATCACCACTACACGTACCAAAAAAAACTTTAAAACGATTTGTATATTCATTCTATTTACCAAAGGATACCTATCGTAATTTCTATTGGGTCATTATAACTAGATTCATGAAAGAGATGGGTGTACATCTTTTATAAAAGTTATTGTTATTGTAATTGTTGTTGTGTGAGTCATGATGATAATGATGATAATGTATACGTACAAACTGTATTTTCATTTGTTGGATTAAATAAACTTAATGTTTTTAAAATTTCATTAATATTATCATTTTCAATAGTTTTAAATTTTTTATAATTTGAATTTAATAATATAATTATTAAAACTACATTATTAAATAAATTTAAATTACCACTTTCAATTAAATTTTTTTGATTAAAATTTAAATTTTTATTATTTATACTCTTTAATAATATTTTCCCATGAGCTGGATTACTTTTCCATTGACCATTATTTTCAATTAACCATCTATCTTTAAAGATTTTAATTAACTTTTCTTTTATAATTATATTTGAACAAATGTATTTTTAAAAAAACTACTTGCATCCATAGGCATTATTATTCTTATATATTAATTATTTTTATAAACACACAACGAGGTGAATGAAAATTATGAAAAAAAAAATTGAAAATTATTATGTAAAAAAAAAATTTAATTTCGACATCTATTGATTTAAAAAGAACAAAATTTAAAAGAAAAAAATTAACATGTAAAGTGCAGAGTTTTTAGAAGCTGTTGGACAGAGTGTAGTGAAAATTTATTTATTAATTATATATGTGTGTGAGTTTAACCGCTACAAATTGATGATGATAAAAATATTGGAATCTCTTTAGAGAATGGATGTTTTCTTAAAGAAATTTTTAAAACGTAGATATTTGAAATATTTGGTAATATTATAGTAGGTAATAGATTTTCTGGAATTGAGAATATAATGGTTTTATGATATTTTTGGTTTGGTTGAAAAACATATTCATTTGATTTATATTTAATGGTTGAAATAACATTGCAATGTTGACATTGAATTATATTATCTATATTATTACCATTATTATTATTATTATTACTATTATTATTATTATTATTATTACCATTGGGTAACATGTTACTATTATCTAATAAATTTAATTGTGAATTTGAATTACTTTTATCAATATTTGGTGATAAAGCATTACTTGATGGTGATTTTTTCATTTTAGTAGTATTTGTACCATTTTCTTCAATATTTGGATCCTCAAAATTTGATTGTTGTTGTTCATCTGTTGACCATGATATTTGTTTATTTATTAATTGAATTTTCATACCTTTTATTATTGAATTTGATTTATTTAAAATCGAAATATATAATGATACGTTTGAACCAATTATAAAACTTTGATTAAATAGTAACCGACTTTTCATTGTGATGTTTGATATAGAAACTTTGTGGCATGGCAATAATGATGTCGATGAATAAACTGGTAACAATGATAAATTACTTGGTGATTGTTGATATTCTTGTAAATCTGATACCGATGATGATAAAAGTGATGCTAAATTATTATTACTATTACCAATTCCTTTTGTTGATACAAGACCACTAAAATTTATAAATTCATTTGTTGTTGGTATCATTCCAACCAAATTACCATTACTACCCCTACTCTTTTTTAAACAACCATTGTTACCAATATTGCCACTACTACCGCTACCTGTATTATTACCGCCAATACCATTGTTACTATTACTATTATTATTATTATTATTATTATTATTATTATTATTATTATTATTACTACTACTACCACTTGTTGTACTACTACCACTAATATCATCGTTAAAATTACTGCCAAATGGATTTACGATTGTCAATGGTACATAAGTTTGAATTCCTTTTATTAAAGAATCATCAGAATTAAATTTACTATTTCTTAATTCACCCAAACCAGTGATTGCAATTCTATAGAAAACACCATTTTTTGGATCTTTGTTCATGTGAAAAGTGGTTGGACAATGCTGTGGTATAGCAATTTTAATTGTAAAAGTATGGTTATTTTTGCCACACTCTTGATGCAAACATGTATCATTTGCTAAAATAATTGGTGGCTGAATAGTTTCAACAACTTCTGGTAATGGTTCTAAAAATGTAACTTCATCACTTGATTGATAATTTAAATTTGTAAATGAATTTCGTAATCCCAAATTACAAATAAATGAATTTGATTTAACTCTATCATTATTATTTGTTATTGAAGTTGTTGATATTGATGATGAGGATGAAGAAGATGACGATGATGATGTTGGTGATAAAATATTATTATCATCAATATTATTATTATTATTATTATTATTATTATTATTATTATTATTATTATTATTATTACTATTATTATTATTATTATTATTATTATTATTATTATTAAATGTTGGGTATAAATAAAAATCTTGAGATATTATATAATTTTTATTTAATAATTTTGTTTTTGTGTTATGACTTGTTGAAACACATTCAAATATTGCTTTTAGGTATTGTAATCTTTTAACTTTAACTTTTAATTGTACTTCAATAGTTTCGCCTGCTACAAATACTCTATTACCACCAACAAATGATATATCAAAATGATTGAAATCATTCTGTTCATCTTGAAACCAATATCCTTTTTTATTAAAATTATCAATAAAATTATTATATTCTGTACCAATACTATTTGATGTTATATTTGTTGCTGTTGTAGATGCGGTGGTTATTGTTGCTGCTGTTGTAGACGACATATTATTATTGGTGGATGGTACTGTTGCTCCTGTTGTCGTTGTTAAAGTTGGTGGGATTAGTTGAGGGGGAGGTGATATATAACCACTACTCGAAAGATAACTAATACCGCAACTACTCTTAAAATCACTACCCTCAAAACTATTATTATTATTTATTGTTTGTGTTGCAGTTGTTGTAAAAAAGGGAGAATCAAAATATTTTTCATCTTCCTCGCTAAAAACAATCATATTTGTACTATCAACTTTTCTCATGGTATTACTATTATTATTATTATTTTGTTATTATTACTACTATTATTATTGCCACTACTCTACTGCTGCTACTATTGTAATTATTTATTATTCTGTAATATTATTTATTTTTTATGTACATATAATTTTTTAAAAATATATTTATTTATTTTTTTATTTATTTTAAATTTACACTGATACCACTATTTTGTATGTGTAAAAAACAAAAACAAAAAAAAAACAAAATGGTGAGGTAGGGGGTGTTTTCTATTTATAAATTTTTTATATTATAATAATTTTTATTTTTAATTTTTTTTAATTTTTTTTTTTATTTATTTTTTTTATTTTATTATAACCCCTTATACCCACCTCAAATATCTTTATCATTTGAATTTCGGCAAAATTTAAATAATTCAAGTGTGCAACATATTATTATTATTATTATGGCATATTTTGTTTGTTATTATAATTTATTATGGTTATTATAATTTTTTTTTTTTTTTAGGTTATTTTACGCACATATACAAAATAAATAAATAAATAAAAATCAATCAATCAATCAACCAACCAAACAACCAAAGATTTTTTTTTTTTTTTAAACCCTAAAAAAAAAAAAAAAAATATTCTGTGACTAAATTATTTGTACATATTTAAAAACACACATATTTTATTATTTTTTTTTATAAATAAATTAAAAAAAAAACAAAAAAAACAAAATACCTTTTTTATAAATAAATTAATAAAAAAAAAAAAAATAAAAAAAAAAAAAAATAAAAAAAAAAAAAAAAAAAAAAAAATTTTTTTTTTTTTTAAAAT
>JACAFZ010018888.1:8045-19551 GCA_015252675.1 Dictyostelium gargantuum | reverse complement strand
TACTAAAAAAATTTAACCAACATTTTATTAAAAAAATTTACAATTTTTTTTTTATTTAATTTTTTTTTTTTAAAAAAAATAAATTAAAAATTTTTTAAAAAAAAAAAAAAAAAAAAAAATCTTTTTTTTAAACCCCAAGAAACCAATAAAATTATTGTCTAAAAAACAATTCCATCTTTTTTTTTAACATTTTTTTTTTAATAATTTAAATATGGTGACTCATGTGAGCAACAACAATAAATGATTATTTCAAATTATTTATAGAGAAAAACGAGTAGTCTATTATTTTTTGGGTGATTTAAATATTTTAATTTATTATTGTTGTTATTATTATTATTATTATAAATTAAAAATATGATTAACATGATTTTTAATGGTTTGACTAGATACAAACCAACCATCATCAAATGAATTCATAGATTCTAATGCTAATTTAGTTTTAGTTGGAATATCGGAGTCTGGCATTGAAGTAGTTAAAAAGTTTCTGGCATCATGGAATGATCTTAATTTTACACATGAAAAGTGTTTGGATTCTTCAACCATTGTCATCCATTGATTAAAGTTAATACCTTTACAATTGAATTCAGTTTCAAGATATTTTAAAATATGACTTTTTGAAGTTGATTTACCATGCATATTAAAAATATTCATTTTTAAATGTTGTTCTTCAGTTGATACATTCCATAGATTTTGGTTGTTGATTATTTTAATGGTTTTTTCGGCTAACCAATCAACTGGAGAAGCTATTACACTTTTATTAATATCATTTGGAAATTGACCAAGTGCATAACATGCTTGAATCATTAATAATAACATATCATTATTACTACCTATACCACTATTTGAATTTGCAAAAATAATGGGTGGTCTAAATAAAATTGCCGGTAATCCAAGATTTGAAGCTTCAACTAATAAATGTTCTGCAACGATTTTACTTTGAATATATCCATTATTGGTTTTAGAAATTGTATCAATTGATGGTGTGGTGTCATTTGATTCACCAATGTCACTTTGATTGAAAAATACTGAATACGATGAAAAGTTTACAATGCATTTAATATCACCATCACCTGTAGCTGCCAATTTAATTGACTCTTTCAAACCATTTACATTTACTTTTTTAATGTTTTGATAAGTTGATTTCAAATCAATATCCGCACCTGAATTTACAATTAAATTTACTTTATTTGAAACGGTAGAATAATCTTGATCTGATAGGCCAAATTGATCGGATGATAAATCACCAACTATAGCCTTTACTTTTGATAATAGTAATTCAGTGTCGCTGCTGTTGCTGCTATCTTCATATAGTTTATGATGTTTTAAATTTTGAATGATTTCATTGATTGGATTGGGTGATTTTGATTTGTTTCTAATTAAACAATAAACGGTTGAACAATTTGGTAATTTAATAAAGTTCCATAAAAGATATGCACCTAAAAATCCAGTAGAACCTGTTAATAGAACAACCATATTCTCATTCATTCTTTTAACAATTGAATTGGTATCCATTGTTGCTTTTGATCGATTAATCTTTTTTGTTATTAAATTTACTGTTAAATTATCCAATTTAATTTCATTCTTCCAATATTCTGGTGAATTTAATTCTATGGTGTTATTATCAGTTTCATTTGTTGCTTCATCTTTACCACTACCAATATTATTGTTATTTGACAATTGATTGATAATAATTTGAATTGATTCATTTATTGTATTACTTTGAAGTTGTTGAATTGAAATTATGTTTATAGAAATTTCTTTATCGATCCAATTCTTTAATTGAACAATAAATAATGAATCTGCACCATAATCTAATAGTTTAATATCTGCATTGATTTTTGAAACTTCAATCGATAGGAGTTCTGAAACTTTATTCAAGAATAAATCATTAATCTTAGAACTGACATTTGAATCATTATTGAAGTTTATTTGATTGTTTATGGAACCAACTGCATTGATTTGGTAATCAAATTTTAAATACAATGGATTAAAGTAATGCTGTTGTGGAATATTCTTATTTTTAATACCTTTAAAGTTAAAAACACAAAGTACTAAATTGGTTGATTGTTGTGGGTTTTGAATTTGTAAATCCAACGAACCTAGAATTCTATTGGTTAAAAGTGGTGCAACACCCTCACCACTCAACATCATTTCAATTGATTCGTTTCTTGCAACAAAACCTGTTGAACCTATTGAACCATAATTAATACAGATCGATGGTAATCCAATGGATTGACGATATTTAGAAAGATGATCCAAAACACAGTTTGCTGAGACATAACTACATTGATCCTCTGAGCCAATGATGGATGTTACTGATGAAGCCATGATAAAATTCAATAATTTCCAACCACGTTTAATGGATTGGTTGTGTAGGTTAATTGCGCCCATTGTTTTGGCTCCATGTGAAACATCCATATGGTGCATATTAATTTCATTAACTTTACATGCGATTTGAGAGAATGCATAATGTAGAATTGAATCTATATTGGTAATTGTTGGATTATCCAATAGTATTTGATCGATTGCATTATTTACCAGCTCTGAATCACCAACATCAATACTCTTGAAATGGAATTTGATTTTGTTGTTTGATCTTTTAATTAATAGTTCCAATTCCCATTTCAATGATGATTTTGAAAGTATGATAATATTTTCAACGCAATGTGAACCAAATTCAACTATCCATTTTAATATTTCCAATGCAATACCAGATTGACCTGTGATTATAATATTGGATCCTAAAGATTTGCCGTTGATTTGATAATTTGATTTTAATACCGAGTAATTAAATTCATTTGTTTGTTGTTTTTCAAGTAGGTCACCCAAAATGTTTGTATCATGATTAATAACAATTTTCCCAATATGTTTACGTTGATTAATGAATTCAATGGCTTCTTTGATATTTGAATTCGAAAATTCTGAAATTGGCATTAAATTTAATTTACCACTTTCAATCGCCAATGATAATTTCTTTAATAATTTTGAAATGATTGAACCACTAACAAACAATAATTCAATATTATGATAACCCACATTATATTTGAATTTGTTGTTGCATGTGTATTCATTGTAATTTAAATGAGTGATCGATAAATCTACAATTCTACCTTTGGTGGCTAAACATTTGAAATTTGCATCCATATATTCACCGCTTGATAATGTATTTAAAATTAAATCGACCCCTTGTTTTTTCCAACCAATCTCTTTTAGTTTTTGTTTGATTTTATCAGAAAAGTTTCTATTATTAGTTGAATAGATACCAGTAATGAAATCACCATATTTTTCAATGAGGTATTGTTCTTTCTCTTTGGAACCAACTGTTGCAAATATTGGTGCTTTATGACCTTTCCATTTTAATATTTCAAAAGCTGATAAACCGATACCACCTGCTGCTGAATGAATTAAAATGGTTTCATCATCTTGAATATCCAATTCACCAACTTTAAAAATACCATAGAGATTAGTTAAATAAATTGATGGAATCGATGCAGCTTGACAATGACTAATATTGGATGGCTTATAGTAAATTTGATTTTTATTTACTACAACATGTGATGCAGTTGTATTATAACCAATACCATAAACTTGATCACCAATTTTAAAATGACTATCCTCACTACCAACTCTAGTTATAATACCTGAAAAATCATGACCCAATTCCGGTTTATTTATATCATTTAATCTATTGATAATACTTGGTGGTACTAAACATGCATAAACTAAATAATCTTTGTAATTTATACCTGTTGCCAATACCTTTACTTCGACCTCATTATCGGCCAACTTTAATTGTTTTGAATCTAAGTGATATTCCAAATTTGGTGATAATGATATTAATATATTTTCATTAGCAATACTATTATTATCTTCACCACCAATTTCAAACGATGTTGATGATTTGAATGAATTTTTTAATTTTAATTCTTGTTTAAATCTATCGTAATAAACTTTATTATTTTTGACCATTAATTCATTTTGAATAATATTGGTTGGATTGGTTAAATATTTGATTAATGCTAAAGTATTATCATTGAAAATTGAAATGGAATCCAACGATATTGAGAATAGCTTTAATTGAGAAATATCACTAAAATATCTAAATGAACCAATAACTGATGATGCTAAATAATTACTCGTTGTTGAATTTAATGATAGTAATACATGTTTACAACCATTCAATTTATGTTCTAATAATAATTGATTGATTTGAATATATTCCAATGTAATTGATTTAAAATTATCTAAATTCATTTCATCAAGTGGTTTAATGAAATAAATGGTTGATAGATTATTAATTGTTGATGATAAAACCAAATCTTTAAATGCTTGAATATTTGAAATATTTCTGCTACTGCTACCAAGTGATGATAGTATATTGCTACCATCATCAAATAGTTTAAAGATATTTCCATAGATTATAATATTTTCATTACCAGATGAAATTGATTTATCTGGTGAAATGGCGGTGGAAGAGACAGTAGTTGATAATATATCGTCCAATGATGGTTTTTGTGCTTGAATTAAAAAGCAAAATGAAGACTCTGGAGTTTCGTTTATGATAATATTTTGAAAATTACAACCAGATAATAGGCTTCTCCAAGAATTTTGATCCATGGTACATCTATCTTTTCTAATATTGGTATCTTCAAATGTCCACCATTGATCAAATGAACCAAATACACTATCATTGTGAATTGATCTGTGTGTTGGTTCAATAAATAATAATTGACCGTTTGGTGATAATAAATCATAAAGTTGATCCGAAGCAGATTTAACATCTTTAGCTACGTGCAATACATTTGACATTAAAATGATATCGTAATATGATGGCTCCAATTGTTGTGATTGTGGTTGTGGTTTACCATAAATTAATGGTTGTTCTAGATCTAGTATTTTATAAATGATACTAATGTTATAAGAATCGTTATTTTTTGTTTTTAAAATTGGTCCCAAAATATTCTTTGCTTCTGATAAAAATGATGGTGATAAATCACTCCATGTATATTCAATATCAATTTCACGGTTTGGATACTTTTGAAGTAATTGATTAATTCTATCCAATACCATTGTAGATAATGTACAAACACCACCACCAAATTCCAAAATTCTAAATACCATCTTTTCATGGATTAATGGTGTAATACATTCTTGAATGATATCACAAACCAATTCATGTTGATTAACAAGGTTTTGGTTATTATAAAATGAATCCAATATACCATCCTCAATCAACGATTGAGGCGTATCAATAGTTGAATCTTCATTTTCTAATGGGAACAATAATTTTGATATAATTTTTGTTGTTTTCATAAAAAGGGAATGCATATTAATGTTTGATTGGTCCCATTGTTCCAATGATTTCAATGTAATGTTGATATCTTCCTCCTCTGGACAAATACCAATGTATTGTTTAATAGATTCAAATACAAATTCGAATAATCTTTGATGTTTAGAATTACAATACTTTTGTTTTAGTTGATCAATAGTTGATGAATTGATTGATCTCAAAGTAATTTCTAAATTTCTACTGTTGATATTTGATAAAAACAATCTAGGAATAAATTGTTGATAGACAGAAATTGGTGTATAAACTATTCGTTTTGTTGCTTCTTGATTATTTATATAAAGGGATTTGATTATATCAGATGTTGGTGATGGTATTAACGATTCAATGGATTGTTGATATGGTGTGTAAAGTTCATTGGTTGGATATTCAATTAATAACGATTCTTTAACTGGTGTTAATGATCTACAAACTGTGTTTTCAATTTCAAATAAAATTGTACCATCCATCAAAGTAGCGGTAATAGATGCTGAATATGAATCACCTTCTCTTGAATTAAATTTAGAATAAACATAAATAAAATCGTTTGATTGATCGTCGGCAGAGATTGTTGGTACATTTGAAGAGTAATATTTAAATCCCTCTACCTTTTCAAATACAAGTTGACACTTTTCATCAATTAGTCCAATCATACCATGTAAACAACAATCCAAAATGGATATGTTGAAAAATGATGATGTAGTATATTGTGGTGGTTGTTTAGTTGATACAATGGATAATGAATATCCATCCCCCAAATAAACTTGATCAACACTTTGGAAATAACCGCTATAGGTTAAACCTGTTTTCATTTTAATGTACTGATATAACTCATTCTTTGATAGTTTGGTTAAATTACATTGATTCTGGATAATATCTTGGATATCTAGCCACTTTGTATCATTTGTGGTGTCGTGGTTTACCAATTGAAAGTTTCCGCTTGAACAATTTATCCATTGTTTGGTTCTATTATCTTTGAAATGGAAATGAACTTTGTAATCAATCTTTCCGGTTTGATATATATTGGTTTGTAAACATTGACTAACGCCATCCATAAATATCAATGGTGTTTTAAATTCAAGATTATCAATGATAATATCTTGTGATGGGTATATTTTCAATATATTACTGATGTAACCACATCCTGGGAAAAAGAATTTATTCTTTACTACGTGACCTTTTAAATATTGGAATGGTACTCTGTTGATGTCAATAAAAGATTGGTATGACTTGAGGACTGGTGATGTTTCATTTATCAAACCCAAATGATCCATTGGTGGCCCATTTACTAAACGATTGTGATGAAAAGGAGTTTCTCTCCAACATACTTGATCATCCCATTGATAAAGTGGTAGCTGAATGTTTGAATCTGATTGTTGTGAAATGGTAGGTTGTTGACATTTAAAATTAATATTGTATCTATTTTGACAATATAAATTTGCAATGGTTTGATTAAACTCTTTAATATCATTCTTTTTCTTGTGCAATGGCGAATAAACTGAAATGAATTCTCCATCCTTAAAGTAATTTGATGATTTCTTTGTTGGGACCATTTGCTTTAAATTGTATGCTAAAGTTGGATGTGGTGCTATTTCAATGAATACAATTTCATTACCCAATTGATTGGCCTCAATATGTTTATATAGATTCGAAATGGTTTGAGTAAAATAAACTGGACTTTTAATATTTTCAAAGATATAACTAGAGTCGAATGAAGCATAATCACTGTTTAATAGATTGGATGTGGTTGTTGAGAATATTGGAATTGATGGTGGTACTGATTTAAATTGTAAATTTAATATTTGATCTTTAATAACGAGTTGACTATTGGTATGGAATGATGATAGTGATCCTAGCATTGCTGTGAAAACACCTTTTTCTTTAAGTTCTTTGGATATCTCTGTTAATTGTTGTTCGTTGCCTGCAATAACTATTGATGTTGGTGAATTGTAACATGCAATTTCAATGGATGGAAAACGGGTTGAATATAATGACTTGTATTCATCTGCACTACAGCTGATTGATAACATTTTACCACAACCATTGGTACTCGATTGTAAAACTGATCTATGATATACAACATAACAGAATGTATCCAAATCAATCATACCCGATATATATGCAGTTGTAATTTCACCCAAACTATGACCTATAATAAATGATGGCTCAATGCCCCAATGTTTATATAATTCAAACAATGATATTTGAACCATACATGTTGATGGTTGAGCAATGATAGAGTCATAAACTGATACATTGTCACTATCTTTGATTGATCTTAATTTCTCCAATACTGAATATCCATAATATTTTGATAATTTACAATCAATTAAATCCATAGATTGTTTGAAAATTTGATTATTATTATACAATTCCAATGCCATTGTATTGTATTGTGAACCTTGACCACAAAATACAAATACAGTAATTGGGTTCTTTTTACAGTAGGAGGATGATAATAATATATTGGATGGTTTTGGGCTGGTTGTTTTAATTTGATTTGAACCATCTTTAAACTCTTTCCAATCACTTGCAATAATAACTGAACGTTGATAAAGTGATGTTGATTTATGTTGAATTTGTTGATAAACAAATTCACTAAATTTTGAATCCTCGAAATTATTATCAAACATTAATGATTGATATTGACTCAATGATTCAGCAGAGTTTGCTGAAAATGGTATTAATAATTTTGTCAATGATGATGATTGTTGTTGTTGTTGTGGTTGTTGTTGTTGTGGTTGTTTAAATTGAGATAAAACCAAACAACAATTGGAACCTGTAACACCAAAATTATTTATAATCATTGAAACTTGTTTATTTGAATCAAATGGAATTGGCTCGGTTACAACTTTTAATTTCCATTCATCAAACTTTATTGAAGGATTTGGTGTTTTAAAGTTGATGTTTGGTGCAAAGCATTGATTTTTAAACATTAAACAACATTTGATCAACGATGCTACACCGGATGCAGATTCTAAATGACCAATATTTGATTTAATAGATCCAATTAATAATGGATTAGTGGATGTTGGTGATGATGATCTATGATCTTTAAATACCATTGAAATACCCTCCAATTCAACTGGATCACCTGTTGGTGTACCAGTACCATGTGCCTCTACGTAATCAACATCAGATGGATTAACACTACCCTTGGTTGATTCCAATGCTAGCCTAATATTTTCAGCTTGGGATAGTGATGATGGCGAAAAAAAATTTGATTTATCAGATAAACCATTACCATCAACATTTGAACTTGAACCTTTAATCACGCAATAAATTGTGTTACTATCTTTGATTGCTTGTTTTAAACTTTTCAATACAACAACACCTGCACCTTCACCACGAACAAAACCGTCAGCTGATGCATCAAAAGCATTACATCTGCCAGTAGTTTTGCTTAACATATTTAAATATGTAGTTGATTTTGAATTTTGTGGTTCTGTTTTGTATAAAAAAAAAAATATAAAAAAAAAATAATAATAATTAATCTCTGCTGCTGAAAAAAACTATTCTATTTTGAATTCTGTGGTTCTGTTTCGTATAAAAAAAAAAAAGGATACATACCCAATAACAAATTTACACCACCTACAACTGATATATTTGAAGTACCATTTAAAATTGTAGTACAACCTAATTGAATAGCATTTAAAGATGATGAGCATGCAGTATCCAATGTAATTGATTGACCTTTAAAATCAAAACAATAAGATATTCTATTACTTATTGAATGAGCGATACTTCCAAACATATTTGTATATACTCGATTATGATCTATATTTATATCTTTATAATCCATTGTTGAACTACCAATGAAAACTGAAGTATTTGTACCACGAACTTTAATAGGATCAATCTTTGCATCCTCCAATGCCTCCCAAACACATTTTAATAACAACCTTTGTTGTGGTTCAATGGTTGGTGCCTCTGATGGATTAATACCAAAAAACAATGGATCAAATGATTTCCATTCATCAAGTGGTATTAAACCAGCACAACTTGTAGAAATTTCACCCAAATTATAAAAATTTTCAGACCATCTTTCATTAATACTAACAACACCATCAAATTTATTCATTAAATTATTCCATAATTGATTGGTTGTATATTTCGATAATTTATCTAAATTACTATTTTCACCAGATGGTATTCTAAAACCCAAACCTATGATTGCAACACCTTCATTATCATTATCATTATCATTATCTTTATTATTATTATTATTATTATTTTTATTAATACTGTTACTACTTTCGTACATATTTGTTATAACTATTTTAATATAATTAATATTAATTAAAATAAAATAAAAAAACCTTTGTCAATAATCTGAACATATATATTTTTTAAAAAAAATTAAAATAATTTGGTTTGATTATTTATGATATCAAAAAAATGTTTTTTTTTTTTCCCATATTCTTAAGGTGTAGAGATACTCTCACCTCATTATTAATAATAATGTAAAAACACCTTCGTTCTGCAAATTTAAATCACAACCAATCAACATTGCCATCATAACTTACACAAAAACATGTTTTTTATTCTTTCATTTTTTTTTTTTTTTTTTTATAATCTGCAAATAAGATGTTGTTTTGCTGGATGTTATAAATTATTTAAATAAAATTTTGTTGTCTTTCCAGGTGCATTGAATATATTATAGTGTGGTAAAAAAAAAAAAAAAAATTCAAAAAAAAAAAAACTGTTGTGATTTTCTGGCAAACTAAAGAAAATTGTGCAAATTGATTATTATGGTGATTTTAAATTTTATAACCCCAAAAATTTTAGACTATTCCAATTATTGATTTAAATATCTTTCGGTTTTTTTAGTTTTAAATTTTTTAAATTTTTTTTACAACACAACAAAATAATTTTTTTTATTTTTTTTAATTATTTTTTTTTTTTTTTTTTGATCAAGATTTTTTATTTTAATTTTAAAAAACAATTCTTTGTGTCGAATCACCTCTTTTCAAAAAAATTGTTTTTTTTAATTTTTTTAATTATATTGTAAATTGAGTGCTTGTAAAATGAATAGATATTGATTGGTCTGGTCAGAAAAAAAGAAAAAAAATAAAACCCTTCAAATTGATAGAATAAATAAAACGAACATTTCAATAAATATGACCAATAATAATTCAAAATAAAAAACAAAATTTTAATTTTAGTAATAAAGAAATAAAAAATGAACACGCTATTATATAGATTATTTTTTTTAAAAAACAATAAATTTGAAATAAAGATAATAGTTTTAATTTTTTTTATTTTCGTTATTATCATTTTGATAGGAGAAACCGAAAGTAAAAAAACTTTTTTTATTGGATGATGACAAAGGATAATCATTATTAAACACACAGACACTTCATTTTTTGAAACTAGATTCTTAAATTTGTTCTACTCATGTTCTTTATCCATTTTAATATTAACGATTCATTTGGAGTTGATTACCATTGACTTGGTAAAGAGAGCTGCACAATCTTTGTGATATTGGTTGAACCTGATTGTTCCTCTTGGTTGTACCCTCGATTTTGGAGGTTATAATGGTGGCAAAAATAGTTTTAATGTTGACATGAATGTATCTGAATAATTGTTGAATCCACATGATTCTCTTTGCTTTCGGGAACTTATAAATATACATATATTATAATCTTCTTTTTTTATATAATTGAAGTTAGCTTTAGTAATAAAATTGAATATGCTGTTTGGTACGCATCTTCATGAAATTATTCTTATACAATAATGTGATTAAATTTGGTGCTATCTTTTTTTTGATTACTGGTTCGAAAAATATTTTTGTATCTTAATATTTAATAAGAAGCAGTTTGGATAGATCCATGGATAATTTATTATTTTTTATATGGTTGTTATGATTGTTATGGTTGTTATCTTTATGGATAAGGGTGATTTAAATTGGAATTTCTTAAAAAAACATCTAAATCAGTAAAAATAGTTAAATATTTTAAATATATAAAAAAACACATACTTTCTCGATGAGCTATTAAATTATCCATTGTGATAGTTTGAAATACACTTTAATATTATTGATGAAATATTTAGATGTCTGCTTTCAAAAGATTTTTTTTTTTTTTTTTTTTTTTTTGTACATTTTTTTTTTTTTTTTTTTTTTTTTTTTTTT
Source organism: Dictyostelium gargantuum (assembly GCA_015252675.1). Lineage (NCBI taxonomy): Eukaryota > Evosea > Eumycetozoa > Dictyosteliales > Dictyosteliaceae > Dictyostelium > Dictyostelium gargantuum. The sequence continues at coordinate 8,092 of JACAFZ010018888.1, read as the reverse complement.
TTTTTTTTAATTTTCTTTTGTTAGTTTTTATTAATAAATTCTATCAC
>JACAFZ010018887.1:0-11611 GCA_015252675.1 Dictyostelium gargantuum | reverse complement strand
TAATAATAGTAATAATAATAGTAATAATAATAATAATAATAATAATAATAATAATAATAATAATTATATTATTTACATTTTAATTTTGCTATATTAAAATTTTAATAATAGGAAAAAAAAAAAAAATTTTTTTTTTTTTTTTAAAATTTTAAAATTTTTTTTTTTTTTTTATTAAATTTTTAAATTAATTTTTTTTTTTTTAAAACTCACACACCCTCTCATTTGGAATAAATAAATAAATAAATAAATAATAAATAAATAAATTCACACCACATTAATCAATTAATTATTTCATTCATTTATTCATTCACTTATTTCATTTCATTTATTCAATTTACACACACACATATATATATATATATATATATATATATATATAATATATTTAATACACAATACACACTTACTCACAGCACCACACAAACTAATAACAATTATTAATTTATTGTTAAGTAAAAAAAAAAAAAAAATCAAATTATAAATAAATAAATATGTCTGATAATAGAGATGTAAGGTACTTTGCTGATATTATAAAGAATAGCAATGATTATAAAGAAGTTGTTAAAGTTTTAGATCATGTAATTGCACATTTAAATAACGATGATGATCACTTTTTCAGTTTTGAAAAGTTTTCAGAAATAGTTGAAGTTTTATGGTTTAAAGTGTAAGTGTATACATACATAAAATATAAATATATAATCCAATTACTAATTTTCTCTATTTTTTCTTTTTTTATATATTAATTATTTACCTTTCTCATTTTCATTATTTCTCATACATTGTACATCATTTATAATACATTATCAACTATTAATAGTAATCAAAATACTCATAGTGATTTAATTCAAAAGATTGATTCATTTTTTAGAACTCTATTACATATTTTCATTAATATTAGATTACCAAGTGATGAATTTTCAACAGAGAATTTAAAGATATTAAATTTAATATTTTCACCAAAACCAACCAATTATCGTGATTATAGATATAATCAAGATAATGATTCTGATATTTCAACAAAATTATCCACATTTGAATGTTGTAATTTTTATAAAGAAAATGGTTTAGATTTATTAATTTCAAGAATTAAAGATTATAAAAATTCATTTGAAACAATTAAAAAATTTATAAATACAATTAAAAAGGTAAATTTATTATTTTTTTATTATTTAATTAATCACCTCTACTTTTTTTAATTATTTTTAATTTATTCTCAAAAAAAAAATTCAAAAAAATTCAAAAAAAAATTGAATTTTTTTTTTCAATAAAAAATCCTCTGCCACCACACATACTAATCAACTTTTATATTCTATATTCCTTTTCTTTATTAGTTAACTAAAAAATTAGTAGATAAGGTTGATCCACAAGTTATTGAAAATTTAATTAGAATTGTATTTGTTAAAATTTTAGGAGCTACTGATGAGGAGTTTAAAAATGAAAATAAAAAAGATCTAGATTTAATAATCAAACATTTAACTGGTATAGTAAATAATTTACAATATGAACATAGTGGTCTTTTGGATTTCATTCAACACCAAAGTTTATTGGTATCTTTAAAGTGTTTTAAATCACCATCATTATTCCAAAGAAATGCAGGTCTCAATGATATTATTAGATTTTGTAAATTTGAAAATAATAATAATAATGGTAATAGTAGCTTTATGTTAAGAAATCAACCACCACAGTTTTATGCACCACCACAGTAAGTATTACAATTATTTACAATTACATAATTATTATTGATGATATGATAATTAATATAAATTAATATAAATAAATAATTAGTAAAATAGTTGAATGGTTAAAAGAAAATCAAGTTATTGAAATTTTATATGGTGAAACTAGTCATATTCAATTATTACAAAAATGTACAGATATATTAAAATTCCTTGCAGAGCAAAAAGCTTTTGATAGAAAATATTTGGATTTAATTTGGTCAGCATCAGAAGGTAAACATGAAACCATAGAGAATGCAATCTATGAAACAATTGGTGCAATTGCTCCATTTTTACTAGATGAGGATATTGATTATTTGTTTGAAAAGGTAAAATTAATTCCATACAATCATTATACACATACAACATTGAATTTAGTACGTTCACTCACCCAAAGAAGCAGTATACAATCATCATCGTCATCACCACAATCACAACCACAATCAATTACTACCACCACCAATACAGATGGTACAGTAAATACACCAGCACAACCAGCAACAACAGCCACACCTATTATTCCAACTTCTAAAGGATTAGATATATTTTGGAGTTTAATTCAAGAGGATTGTCCAGTTAGTTTTGATATTTCTGAACAATCATTAGTGATGTTACAAGATTCATTACAATACTATCCGCATCAAAAACAACAGTATTTGGCCAATTGTATCAGCCGAATAGAGCAACATCAATCAGTTATTTTATGCCTTCGTTTACTTTATCATTTAATCAATAGTTTTGCTGAAAGAAGAAAGAAAAGAGGAGGTGATAGTATGATGATGATGAACAGTCACCACCATCACCATCAACATCATCAACATCATGATCCCGATATTGCAACTGTGGTAGAGGGAATTAATAACCAATTTCATTTACTCGATCTTATTTATCAACATTTAATCTATTATACTGCTCAATGTAAACAAATCATTTTAAATGGTGGTATTGGTAACAACGAAAAGGGTTTATCAGTAATGAACGTTGATAGCGGTAGTGGTAGCGCTATCAATAACAATAACAGTGATAAGGTATGGAAACCACTACCAATTTGTGATGAAATGATTTTTACAGGTCGTATAACTCATATTCCACAAATTTATGACTATTTGAATTTTATTCGTTTCACATACGATAAATCAAGTCTTTGTCTTACCAATCAACACATTGATATACTATGGGATGTTTTTGTACTTTTACCTGTTTCAAACTCTGATAGAACTCACTTTTTTAATTGGGCCATCGAAAACTTGCGTTTAGAGGAACCTCAAGTTATGTATTTTATGAATAAATTTCAAACACTTTCCTTTACAAATTTAGATACAACTGGTTTTGAATTTTATAAATTTTGTATCAATTTAATTAAAAATCAATTTGAATATGGTAATAATAATAATAATAATTATATAAATGAAAATAATAATAACAATAATAATAATAATAATAATAATATATATTCTGTAGAATTAAATGATTTATGGAGAATTTTATTAGAAGCACAAAATGAACAAGTTGGTAAAGCAGCTTGTTCATTTATAATTGAACAATATAAAGATTTAAAGAATCCTGAAGAATTTTTAAATACATGTATGGAGAAATTATCCAAAGTACCAATATCAAAAGATGGTATATCATTTGATCCAATCAATCATATATTGGTAACTCGTTGTTTATCATTGATCAAAAAGTATTTAGAAGATTTTGGATCAAGATTCCATGATAGTTTCAAGAGACACTTTTCACCATTGATAACCGTTCAATTTAATGGTCAAAGAATAAATAAATTTAAATTACAGGTAAAGAGTAGTGAATCCATTGGTAATTTGAAACAATTGGTATCCAATTACATTAAATCACAATCTCCACCACAATGTATTTGTTTCTCTTTTCAAGGTAAATTGTTTAACGATGATTGTCAAACTCTCGAAGATCACCGTGTTTTCAACAATGATACTATAACTTTTAATGAGGTTGGTGAACAAAGAATACCCGACGATTATCCTTCCATCAATGTTGGTTTTGATCAACATAATTTCTCTTTACTCTTTGGTTTATTAAATATTCAATCTATTGCACAAGATGTATGGGATCTTTTAATGTTATTACCAGTCAACAAACAAATTTTAAGTGAAATTACAACTGATATTGTAAATATAAATAGTGGTGAATCAGTAACAACAGCAACAACAACAACAAAAGCAAATTTAATTGATTGGGATAGTTTATTCGATCCAAAATCATCATATCGTTTATTATATAGTTTGTTAATTATTGAATCTTTAGTTATTACAAATGATCTTCAAAATGTTGATGCTGAAAACTGTAACAACAATGTTACTGAATGGAAACAAAATTTTATTTTATCTGGTGGTTCAAATCATTTAATAAAAGTATTGATGACAGCAGATCTTCAAAATCCAAAACGTGGAAATAAAAGAAATACTTGTTTATCCGTTCTTTTAAGAATTATTTTCAACATTTTGGAGATGAATCAATTTAATGTAACTCAATACGTTTCACCAACCGATTTATTAAACCGTCTCATTGAATTAACATGGAATCAAGTTACACCTACCACTGTAGAGGAAAACTTGTCCACTCATGAAACTGAAGATGCATTGGTTGTATCTCATTTAATGTCGTTAATAGTTGCTCTTTTAGCCTACAATGAATCATTGTTTGACGTATTTTCTCAAAATAAAAACATTTTGAAATGGATTTCACTCATTTTATTGGAAAGTAAAGATACATTTATTCGTGATAAAGCATCCTTTGCAATCAAAGAAATTTGTAATAGTATCTGTCCAAACAAATCAAAACCATACTTTTTGAAACAATTCCTTACTCTTTTGTTTGAAAACGTAGCCAATGATCGTCACACTTCAACCTGTCAACAATTTTTTGAGGTTCTTTGTTTCCTTTTACGTGATACAGTTCAAACCGCAGTTGCTGGTGCTGGAAGTATTAATAGTTTTGAAAATGTTGCAGCTGCTTTATCATCCACAGTCATTGCCAACAAAATCCACAACATCAATTATTCAGAATTATTATTAAAATTGGTTGATATGGTAAAGACTCAACCAATCATAGAGAGTACAGCAATTTATCAAGCAGATATTTTATTGATGGGTTTATTAAATTTAATTCAAATTCTTATTTTTGATAATAGTGAATTTAAATTGTTGGCTGGTCAAAGAGGTGGTTTAGTTTCAGAGATTTTCCATCAATGTTTATTCAATATTGCAACCGCAGATAATCATGGACCAACTTGTCCACCAAAATGTAAAGTAAAAGAAAGCAGAGATATTTGTTTTGGTGTATTGTTGGAGTTAGCCAAAGGGTGTGAAGAGAATTTACGTGAAATCACCACACTCTTGATGGAACATCATAAACCAGAGGAAAAACGTACTCTTTGGAGTTACTATCCAGCAGGTAACGAAAAATCATTGTGTGGTTATGTTGGTTTAAAGAATTTGGGTGCTACTTGTTACATCAACAGTTTGATGCAACAACTTTTTATGATTCCAGGATTCCGTTACAACATCATTCAATCTGAAGAGAAATATACCTCGCAACAAGAACAACAAGAAAGTTTACTCTATCAATTGAAAATCATTTTTGCCAATCTTCAAGAGTCCGAAAAGAAATCCTATGACCCAAAAGATTTTTGTCTTGCCTATAAATACGATGGCCAACCAATCAACACCTCGGTTCAAATGGATGCTGATGAATTTTTCAATATGCTTTTTGACAAGTTGGAAAACACTCTCAAATCCACACCACAAGAGAAATTGTTAAAAGACTTTTTCGGTGGTAGTTCAGTCAATCAATTTATCTCTCAAGAGTGTACACATGTTTCAGAGCGTGAAGAACCATTCTACACCATCAGTGTAGAGGTTAAAAACAAAAAAGAAATTCAAGAATCGTTGCAACTCTTTGTGGAAAGTGAAACATTGGATGGTGACAACAAGTACTTCTGTAGCAGTTGTTCACAAAAAGTTAAGGCATTGATGAGAAGATGTATCAAAGATTTACCAAACACATTGATCATTCACAACAAGAGATTCGAATTTGATTTGGACCTCATGAAGAGAACTAAATTGAATGATGCATTACGTTTCCCAATGACCATTGATATGGAGCCATACACCAAAGAGTACTTGGAAAGAAAAGAGGCCATTGAAAAGGCAAAAGAAAAAGGTGATCCAATTCCAGAGATTGCTTCCATTCATCCATCTTCTTACTATCAATATGAATTGGCTGGTATTTTAGTTCACACTGGTACTGCCGATTCCGGTCATTACTATAGTTATATCAAAGAACGTGAACCAATTGCAGAGGGTCAACCACGTCGTTGGATTTTATTCAATGATCAAGCAACCGAAGTTTTTAACCCTGAAGATATCTCTAAGGCTTGTTTTGGTGGTTATGATCCATCTGACCATGGTAAATCCAATTTCCGTTCAGGTCCAAGAGTAAACAATGCCTACATGTTGTTTTATGAACGTACTTTTATTCAAGGTGAAATGACAAAGAAATATGAATCCATAAAACCATCCGATGCCTCTAAATTGGTACCAAAAGATATGTTTTCAAGTGTTTGGAAAAAGAATATGAAATTTTTAAATGATAAAAACATTTTTGATTCAAATTATTTTTCTTTTATTTTAAATATTATTAAAATGGATCAATTTAATAATTTAATTGGTAATGAAATTGGTAGTAATAGAATGGACTTTATTTCTTCTCAAGAATTATTAAAATCAACAATATTAGATAATAATCAAAATAGTATTAATTTAATTGATGATCATCAATCATCATCATTGTCAAAAGTATCCAATAACAACAAAAATAATAATAATGAATTTATTGCCTCAAGTGATGATTCAGGTGGCGAGTCATCAAATATTAATAATCAAAATATGCAATCAATTGAATTAGGTACTAGATTTTTAATTGAAACTCTTTTCCATTCAAAAGATCGTAAAGTATTAGCAGAAATTGTAAATTATTTAATTTCACTTTATGAAAAGAATGTTGATGCATGTTATTGGCTATTAAATACAATTGTTCAACAACAAGGAACCGATCAATCATGGATTAGACAAATCTTTTTAACCTGTATCACCACTGATCCAAGAGAAAACTTTATGAAATTACTCATCTCTGTTATCAAAGTTCTTATTCCATTAGAAAGAGCAAACTATGGTTTGGATGATCATGTTGATAATTTAATGGCCGATGATGATAATAAAGATGCATGTGGTGAAGATACTGATGATCAAGTAATGAACTTTTCATCTTCATCCTCTTCATCAACCACTTCATCTGTTGGTAAACAAAAAGCATCCAGTCAAATGGTGATGTTTGATGATTTCAATATCAATATTACATCGGTCAAGAGACCAAAATCCATTATTTTTAAGTTTATGGATACCTTTTTAGATTACATCAAAGAAACACCAATCCATTGGAAGCATTTCACTCACTACTTTATGTTTATCAAAGAGTTTGCGTTGTTGGGAGAAGACGAAAGAAGATATCTTGTAGGTAGAAATGTTATTGGTCGTTTAATTGACTTCTTTTTGGGTGAAGAATCACCGGTCGCAAGACATCCACCACACAAAAAGATCAAGATGGGAGACAAATACAATTCACCACAATTCACCAACGCCATCGAAGTTATCTCCATACTGGTTCGTAATTGTCACACCAAATTTACACTTTTTACACAGGGAACAGAAGGCAGTGATTTCATTGAAATGCCAGAAGGTGACATGGAATTAGTTTACAATCCAATCTTTGTTTCCAAGGCCATCAAAGATGGTTCACTCGGTCAATCGGTTGTTGAAATCATCTCTCACATTTGTTACAATGATATTGATACCTCTACCAACATCATTAATCACATTGAAAGATTTGATTCTTCAAAGAGTGCACTCGATATTTTGATGCCATTGATCAAATTGGATGATGATTGCAAAAATGATCGTGTCGACTTTGCCATTCCACAATACATCAACATTTTAGAGGATAACTTTAAATCTCGTGCCCTCCTTCCACTATTAAAGAATTTGATAGACGCTGCACAACAATTGGATTTTGTCGGTGATTGGTTTGCCAAAAATCTTGATCGTTGGGTTGTTGCATGGCTCATTGCTAGTGAATACCCAGAGGTTAGAGGTGAAGCTTACACACTTCTTCATCATATCACCACATTGAATATGGATCAACCAGATCTTGAAACTGTTGCCAACACCTTTGGATTCCTTGCTCACCAAGATACCATTAAATCGGCCAAAAAGATTTTCAAAAAAGACAAAGATCATCGTGGTATCTTTAAGTTTGAATATTACTTTAAGTTGCTTAGATTATGTTTGATTGTTCCAGAATGCAAAAAAGAATTTACCCAAGTTGCCACCTCTTTCTATGGTCTTGTCTCTGAAATCATCTTTCAACACAACGAAATCGATAGAAATCGTCAAGAGCTCACCCAATTTTTGGTAGAAGTACTTCGTGATCAACCTGAAAACATTGCACTCTTGCAAAAAGAACAATTCTCTATGAAACTCATGGACTATTACATTAGCATCTCCTCTAGAGATGATTTGAAACAATTTAATCAAAAATCATTACCATCATTCTATGAATTGCTCTATATTTTGTCTGCCGATAAACTTTCTTATCTCGAATATGTGGTCGGCCATAGTAACTTTGAATGGGCTTGTAAATACTTGTTGTGCGAATGTGGTGAATATCAAGATATTGCAGTTTTCCTCTTTAAATTGTTGGAATTAATTCCAAAACACTCTCCAAAACACGCACCAATTTTAATTCAACACTTTTTAGAGTTTCCAAATCTCTTTTACTATCCAAATCATTCGCTCAAGGTATTGGAAATTCTTATCTTTTCTAAAAAAGAAGCAATTTGTTTCCTCAATAATAATGGTATTCATGTGTTGGGTAAATTTTTAGGTCAAAACAAAGACCCACAAGAAAATTGTCGTCATTATCCAAAAACAATTGATATTATTTATAAAGTTTTAAATTTAGTACGTAATAGTGGTTCTCCACAACAACAAGATTCGGTTATAGTAGTAGACGAAGATAATTCTTTAATTACAAATCCAACCAATGTAAATGTAAATGAATTAACAAATGAAATTAAACAATTATCTTTAGTTTTATTCAATATAATGGATAGTGAAATAATTTGTAGTAAAGCTTCAAAACTTTTAAATTTTATTGCATTAGAATCACCAGAATTAATAATACCTGCATTCCATGATTATGTAAACAAATGGATAGCTAAAAAAATTACAATGATAAATTCAAATATTAATAATTTTAATAATAATAATAATAATAATAATATGAATAATAACATGGTAATGAATTCAATTAATTTAGTAGATTCAGATCCAAGACAACCTTCTATTCCACAACAACAATTTTCTCATGGTAATCCAACTCAACAATATCCATCACCATTTGCAAATGCAGCTCAAGCAACATCATCACCAATTCAATTCCAACAACCATCACAAAGACCAGTGCAACAACAACTTTTAAATCATTTCCAATTTAGTGAAACATTTTTTGGTGCAATTGTAGAGGTTGCTCTTTTATCAATACAAAAACCATCTCAACACGAAAGTAAGGGATCACTTGCATTGGGTAGACTAGTTAAAGAGATTTTAAATATAAATATTGAAGTGGGTGCTCGTATTACCATTAGTGTTTTCAACAGTTTAAAGATTGAGGATAGAAACTCCATCATCAATCATTGTATAGCCAGTAATTATATCGGTGCCGATGAAGTTGGACCATACATACCTCCATCACTCAATGAATTGTATCATTTGATCAAATCTTTTCTTCAAGACAAATCCAATGAAGACATTGTAAATAATTTGTGTGCCGATCTCGAAGATAGAGTCACCACTGCCATTGTCTCCATTCAATCTTTGGAAAACTCAAATGACAATGAAATAGATAATCATTTATCTATTTTAACTGGCGCTCTTCGTCAAATTCAATTGTTGGGTAATTGTTGCACAACCGATAAATCTCGTCAATCCCTTTCAAATACCATCGCATCGCTCAAAGAATTTGCTCACAAAGAATGTTGTAATATTCCATCAGAGAATGCTAAAAAATTTTTAACCTCATTTTCAAATTTATCAATTAGAACTTCAAATTAATATTTATGGTGCCTGCAATATGTTCCCCTTTTCAAAAATTTAAATATAATCAATATAATACTAATAAATATAATAAATAAAAAAAAATTATAAAAAAAAAAAAAAATTAATAAGATTTTTGTGGCATCGTTGTCGAGTGTTTCCGCGGGCTAATCCACGTGGGGGTCTGACTGATACAAACACCATGTAATTTCAAATAAAAAATATATTTTTTTTTGTTTTATTTTTTAAATAGTTTTAATATATTTTTAAATAAAATTGAATACCAAACACCTATAAAGTTTTTTTAATAAAATAGTTTTATGTGAATAAATAAAATCTTTAAGTTTGAAAACTTTTTTTTTTTTATTTTTTCTCTTTATTAAATTAATTTTGATTTTTGTACAAAAATAATTTTAATTTAAAATATCTTTTTATAATTGTTATAAAGAAACTTTTAGTAATATCATAGTTTCAAATAAAAATATCCTTTTTTAATTATTTTTTTTGTTATTTTTTTTTTTTTATTTTTTTTTTTTTTTTTTTTTTTTTTTTTTTTCTTCTTCTTTTCAACTCTATTATACTCTATTACTATTAATTTAATTTAAATAATAATCACTCATACATATATATATATAGTATTAGTGGTAATTATTATAATTATTGTTGTATGGTATTATTGGAAGTAATAGTAATAATAATCAAATTTATTAGTTGGATTAATACTAATCAAATAATATTATAATATATCAAAAACAACAGACCGTTAGCACAAGATGAATACTTTAATGAAAAATCAATTAGAAATTATTATATTGATGATAAAGATAGTGTTTTAGATTCACCTATTATTTTAAGAACATTAGATCTATCAACTATAACAATTGAAGAATTATCTAAAACCATTTTAAATTTTGAATTTAAAGTACCAAATGGTAGTAGATTTCATGGATTTGGAACTTGGTTTTCAGTTTGGTTTGAAAATTTAGATAATGAAACTGAACAAGTTGATGGCAATGATAACTTTATATATTATACAATTGATAAAACTGGTGAATTGGTAAAAGGAAACTACGAAAAAGATGAAATGGAGAAAGGATTTACACCAATATTTTAAACAATCATCAAATATACTTGAACTATCAACTGCTCCAGGCACAGGTGATCAACACTGGAAACAAGTTTTATTTTTAAATCCAAAAGAAAAGATTTTATTTAATCATGATGATAATACTGCTACCACCAATACAACTAGAATAAAAGGTACAATTCGTGTTAATCAAAATAATGATTATAGAAGACATTGGTGGATTGAAATTTCAACCTCAATTCATTCTACCCCATTAAAAGATTATTCTTATTCAAAATATTTAATTTAAAAAAAATATAATGTAATTTTGCAAACAAAATAAATAAATTTCTATTTTTAAAAATAAAATCATATTTTTTTTTTTTTTTTTTTTTTTTTTTAATTTTTTTTTTTTTTTTTTTTTTTTTGTTTTTTTTTTATTTAGAAATTTTAAAATTATTTTATAAAATTAAAAAAAACAGCCAAACACTCTCAATAATATTTAATAATTAAAATAAAAACTAGTAATAATAGTGTTATTATAATATTTATATATCAGTCATTATTATTATTATTACAAAAACTTTGAATTATATTATATATTTAAATTTGTTTTATTTTAAAATTTAATTTTTTCATTATTT
>JACAFZ010018443.1:5000-10000 GCA_015252675.1 Dictyostelium gargantuum | reverse complement strand
GAATATAATAGTACATTACTACATTTTTTTAAATTTTTTTTTTTTTTAAAATTACAAAAAGTTGATTTTTTTTTTTTTTTATAGGTTTGTTTGTTTGATTGTTTATCTTTAATGATTAAATACTTCTTTTATATTTGATAAAAACTTTTTTAAATACATATTCGGATTACCTCCAAACTTGATTGTGGTAATTTTCTTTTTATCAATAACTATTTTTGGTGGTAAATAAAAATCTGAAATAACAATATAATAAATTTCGTGATAATCATTATTGGTGCTATTGTTGTTATTTATAATACCACTACTACAACTACTGTTGGTATTGTTGTTTGTGTTTGTGTTGCTACTTGAAAAAATTGGTGATAATGGATTTAATGGAATTGGTGGTAAACTTGTACCTGGAGAAATTGTTAATGGGGATATTGATTCTAAACTATAACTACTACTATTATGATTACTATTATTATTAATATTATAATTATTATTATGATTATTATTATGATTATGATTATTATTGTTATTTATAAAGTTATTATTTGTTGATGTGAAACAATTTGAAAGATAACCACCTTGATATCTTTGGCCTAGTGGTGTATTTAAAACGTATCCACCATTACCTGGTGAACTTTTCAATAGATTATTACTGCTGTTGTTGCTGTTACTGCCGCTGCTACTGCTATTACTATTATTATTATTACTATTATTATTTTTTGAACCAAAATTAAATTTATTATGATTTGTTGAAGTTTGATTGACAGGTGGTGTAGTTGATTGGATAATTGGTGATGTTGGTGCGCTAACTGATAATGGTGAGGTTGTATTATTATTATTATTATTATTACTGTTATTTTTATTACCACTATTATGGGTATTATTGTTATTGTTACCACTATTTTTAATATTACTACTAACACTTAATGATGCTCTTAATAAACCATGATTAATATTTGATGTAGTATTGTTATTAGTGTTATTAATATTATTACTATTAATAAAACTGCTCATTATTGATGGTGTCGCTGTTGTTGTTGTTGCAGTTGAAGATAAAGCTGAACTTGTAGTTAAAGAAGTTGGTGTTGAGCTTGTTAAAATTATTGGTGTATTATCTTCTAAATTAATTTGAATAACATCTTCCAATGACCAAGATCTTGGTAATGTTGAAAATGATTTCTTTAATGATTTTGAAATTTTTAAATTTTTTGATTTTGTTACATTTTCTACATCTTCCAAAAAATATAATAGACGTGGAATTGATTTAATTGGTTCACTTGAGTAACGTGGTGATCCTGATGATGAACCACCTGGTGGTGGTATACCACCACTACTATTACCTAATAATGGTGAATCCCCACCACCACCTAAATTCAAACCTCTTGGTGTTGGTGGTGCACTTGTTATTGAAAAATTACTTAATGTATCTTCTGAACTACTATTTATTAACCCATTATTACTATTGTTATTATCCACATGTTCTTTTTTAACTTTTGTAACACCTATAACTAAATTATAATCCATAAAATCTTGACCTGATAAAAACTAAATATCCAAATTAGAATATGAATACTATTAATTATCCACGCTATATAATAAAATACTTACTGTTATATCCTTTTCAATTTGTTTAAACATTGGTACCCTCGTTATAACGTCCAAATTCAAACTTATACTTTTTTGTGATTGTTGTTGTGTTGATGATGTCGATGTTGATGTTGATGATGTTGTTGATGATGATGTAGTTTGTTGTCTAAATTTTCTTCCACCCAATGTAGGTGATGATGAAGTTGATGGTGATTCTGATCCATTTCTACCTAAACCGCTCTATTATTATTATTATCATTAAGGTTATCATTATTATTAGAATTAGAATATGATATCATATAATATAAGTGTGACTATTATATACATACATAAATAAAAGAATCAGTTAGTGAAAAATGATTTTCAAATGGATTTGATAATAATACAATATAAGCATGAGTTGAACTATTTCCAACTCTATATAAACCTAAATATTTTTCCAAAAATGCATTTGGATTTAAAACTAAATAATTATAATAATGTGGTAATAACTTTCTTAATTTAACTGAATCTGATTTTGATATAGTTTTCATTATAAATTTTCTATCTGATGAAAAAATTGTAAATGATTCGCTACTTGATGATGATGATGACGTTTGAGTTTGATTTTGTTGAACTGTTGTAGTTGATGCGGCTGTTGCTGCTGCCGATGTTGGTACTGTCGTTATTATAGTTGGTGTAGTGGTGGTAGTATTATTATTATTATTATTACCGCTATTATTATTATTACTATTACTATTACTATTACTACTATTTATATTTGGTGATTGTAAAACATTCATACTACTATTTGATTTTGATTTCTTTTTTTCATCATGTAATATAAATGATGACCATGATTTTAAAAATTCAGTTGTATCAATTCCTAATCTATTTCTTAAAACTTGAAATACATTTGGTGAAAAATCTTTAATAGTTGATTTCTTTTCTGATCTATAAAACATGTATAAATGATGAATTTGTTAATATTTGATGTTATGATGAGTTGTAGGATGTGGGTAGGATGAATGAATAATTACATTGAAATTTTATATTTTTTAAAATGTTCAAATTGTGGTTGAGTTAATGATTCCAATTTATCGAAACCAATTCTTAATGAAGTTCTTAATGCAATCAATGCAATATTTATAAGTTCTTGAGATGGATCAACTTGAAAAACTGGTCTTTTTGGGATTGGATTATTAATTGGTCTTAATCCATCGGTATAAATTGTATTGTTTGAAATTAATGTTCCACGTGGACTTCTTTGAAAACTTATTAATTTAAATTGTAAATTATCATCATAACCGAAATCTTCGTCATCTGAATCTAAACTTTGTCTTTTCTTTTTAATTTCTTGAATACTACTTGGTGGTATTACAATTGAAGGTACTGGTAATTTATTATTATTATTATAATGTTGTTGTGATTGTGGTTGTTGTTGTTGATTATTAATTTGGTCAATATTTAATTTTAAAATTGTTGGTGGTAATTGATTTGGTGATGTAGATGGTAATGGTGATGTTATTGATTTAGTTGGTGATGGTGTTGTAGTTTTACTAATTGTACTACTATTGTTATTATTATTATTATTATTATTATTGTTATTATTATTATTATTATTATTATTATTATTATTATTATTATTATTATTATTATTATTATTATTATTATTATTTTCAACAATGGTAACTCCTTTTGAAAATATTACTTGTGACTCTATTAAGGATATATTATTATTTTTTGGACTACTACCATTTGATAAACTATTTGATCTTGATGGATGTGGTGAATCTGCGGATGGTGTAGGTGATGATGTTCTTTTTTCTTTAATTAATTCGCCACTATCCGACGATGCACCATTGCCATTGCTGTTGCTATTGTTATTGATATTCATTGCTTCTAATAATTTCTTTGCTCTATGTTTTGAAACACTATCATTTTTTCTTAAATGTTTTGATCTTTCTTTACTAATTGAAATTTCCACACTACATTCATCGTCCTCTTCCTCCTCACTACTATCATCCTCTGTTGAATAATCCTCTTCATCTTCATCTGAAAATAAATCCTCTTTACAACTACTACCATTACTTAATGGACTATTTGGTGTACTACCACTACTATTATTATTATTATTATTATGTGTATTTTTAAGTGGTGATGATTTATTTTTTGGTGATGAGATAATTGATGAAGATACCATTTTATTTGATTTTATTTATATATATATATGTGTGTGGTTATTTATGTATATTTTTTTTATTTTTATTATTTGATTTTTTTGATGATGATTTGATTTGTTTTTATTTTTTATTTTTTTTATTTGGTCAGTTGATAAAAAAAAAAAAAAACCGACCTAATATATAAAGGTTTTTATTTATAAATTATGTATCTTTAAATCTATAAATTTATATATCTCTATTTTTATTTATTATAAATCTATTTTTTTATGTGTATTTATGTGCGTATATGTAATATATATAAATATATATTTAAAAATAATTTTTTTTTAAAAATAAAATTAAAAAAAAAATAAAAAAAAAAAAAAAAAAAAAAAAAAGAACAAAATAAAAAAAAAAAATTGTGTGTTTCAAAAAAAATTTATATTTAGAATTTGTGAGTTTGGGTGTGTGGGTGTGGGTGTGTGGGTGTGTGAGTGGGTGTGTGTGAGTATATGACTTAAGGAGGGGTATATGATAGCGTGAAAATTTTAAAAATTTAATTATATATTTGATATTGGTTGGTTTTTTATACGTATTTGAATTCAATTGTGGAATTCTTTATATATTTATATTTATTTATTGTTTGTTTGTTTATTATTTCTATAATAAAATCACCAAATTTATAATAAATAATAACAATTTGTTTTAATAATAAAATAAAATAAAATTATTTGAGATGTGTAAAAAAATAATATTTTCGAACGATCAAAATTTAAAAAATTTTTTTTTTTTTTTAAAAAAAAAAAAAAAAAAAAAAAAATTTAAAAAATCATAAAAATGATGTTTTTGGTGGTGTGTCTTATTAATGAATTATGTATAATGGTAAAATTTTAAAATCAAAAAACCGTTATATATATTTTTTTTTTTTTTTCGTGAAAAAACCACACATTTTGTACTTTGTTTTTTTTTTTTTTTAGAGATTGTGTGTAAACGTGTGTAAATGTGTGTAAAACAATTTTTTATTCTTTAATGTGATAAATTGAATTTCAAAAAAGGAAATGTGCAATCCTAAACACAGATTTTTTTTTTTGCGTAAATACACACAACACTCATTCACCGAGAGTGTTTATTTTACATTTTTTTTTTTTTTTTATTGCTTACGCACATTTTTATTTATTTGATACGTTCAAATTTAAAATATAAAATATATATAGCATGTTTAAATTTATTTGTACCACCTGATTTTTAATAATACTACTACTGCTACTACTACCAATAATT
>JACAFZ010018332.1:0-11650 GCA_015252675.1 Dictyostelium gargantuum | reverse complement strand
TTGTTTTTTTTTTTTTTTTAAAAAAAAAAAAAAATTAATTATTTTAAAATTAAAAAAAAAAAAAAAAAAAAAAAAAAAAAAAAAAAAAAAAAAAAAAAAAAAAAAAAACAAAAAAAAAATTGAAAAATAATTTTAACCCAAAATATGCAACATGGTAATATAAATTGAATATATGTATAAAATAATATTTTATAATTATGGTAATGAAACAAAAAAAAAAATTAAAAAAATTAAAAAAATAAATAAATAAATAAAAAAAATTTGTTGTTTGACCAAACTGATCATAAAAAAAAATAGATCTGATGATTTATCAGCATCATCAATGATTATCATTTATTTTTTTATTCATATTTTTAAAAAATTCATTATCATCTGGTCTATTTGATTTCAAATAAGAAGAGACACCATTATTTGATTCAAAATGAATTTTGAGACGATCTAAATTTGGGAATTTACCTTGTAAATGTTTTGGAGCAAAACCAAGATGACCTAAATAATCATAAATGACATAGAGGTAAAGATCAGCAACAGTATAATTTGTACCACATGCAACGAATTTATGTTCAGATAAAATCATTTCAAAAGCACCAAGATATCTTGGAATAACATGATCAAGAATATTATCTCTACTTTCTAAACCTTGAGCAGCTCTAATGGTTGGTAAAAAGATATTCATATGAACACATGCTACAGTTTCAGCAACTAATGCTCTCTCTTTCATTGTATTACCAACAAAGTTTTTACCCTCTGCTATCCATTTTGAAATTGCCAATGATTCATTCAATTTGAATCCATCAACATCACGGAATAATGGTAAATGATGGAATTTTAATTCACAATCCAATGTATTATCAATTTTATCAACTAGAACATCTTCATATTCAACACCAAGATATCTCTAATATAATATTAAAACTAATTAATATATTATATTATATTTTATATAATATATTTATAATAATAATAATAATAATAATAATAATAATAATAATAATAATAATAATATTACCATTAAAACTCTTGGAAATTGAGCAATACCTCTAAATTTTTCAAAATATACTAATTGTGGTTTATCACATTTATTATCCTTTCTAAAATCCATTCTTTTAATGTTATTATTATTAATAATTAATAGCTATTGCACAACAAACTGATTTTACATTTATCTTTTTATACTTTAATTAATCAATTTTTTTTTTTTTAAACTTTTAAATAAATTAAAAATAAATAAATTATTTAAAAAAGTAATTATATTCCATTTTTATAATTTATAGATCATTATTTTAAAAATTAATAAATCAATATTAAAAAAGGGGAAAAAATAAAAAAGGTAAAAAAAACAAAACCAAATATACTTTAACCTACATTTATTATTATTATTATTATTATTATTATTATTATTATTATTATTATTCTTCAATTAATTTATAATTTGCTTTTTCATTTAAATATTTATAATAAAATACTTGATTCATAATATATTTTGATTTTTCAATGCCAAGTGAAATTGGTAATTTACGATGTAATCTTTTACCAAAATCCCATGATAAATGTTTAATTTCTTTGGTTGAAATATTACCGAAATCATCAGCTGTAACATAGACATTTGAAAGGAAAACAATTAATTTTTGTTCACCAAATAAATTTTTACCGCATGTGATCATAGAGTGTAAGAAATCTGGAAACATGGTATGACTGTACAATGGAATGGTGTGTATAAATTCTTCCATATTTGTTGCTTTAATAGCTTTATTAGTATTCGCTGAAAATAATAAAGCAGCCTTCATTTGTCTAACATAATCGGCACCACGACCCAAAACATCATTACTAATATTTAATATACATTTTTTATAATCTACAAATACTTCAGTTTGTAATTTCTTTTCCAATACAGCATGAGTTGCATGTTTAT
Organism: Dictyostelium gargantuum; assembly: GCA_015252675.1. NCBI lineage: Eukaryota > Evosea > Eumycetozoa > Dictyosteliales > Dictyosteliaceae > Dictyostelium > Dictyostelium gargantuum. The sequence goes on along the minus strand of JACAFZ010018332.1, from coordinate 9,738 downwards.
TAATTCTGTAGGAAACTGATTGAACAATCATACCTCTAAGATGATTTAATAAAACTTCATTTGTAAATTTTAAAGTATCACCACCATAGTATTGATTTATAGTGTTTATGAATTTACCGATACCATTATTTAATATTTGTGGTAATCTAATACCATTTTTCATTGTTTCAATGTATTCACTTGGTGGGATACCAAATCTTGAATCTATAACATCGAATATCTTTGCTTGATCTTTATAGATATTAGTTCTCCAAGTATTAACATATCTTAAAGAATTTAATAAATTTGTAATGTTTGGATAACCTCTGTTCTCTAATAAATTTGAAATCTTTATCATTGAATCAACCATAAATTGGTTTGTTGGTTTTAATTTATAATTGAATCCACTAAAATCTTCTTCTGTGAATGATTTCTTTTTAATATTTAATAATTTACCATAATCTTGTTCTTCATTTTCAATTTTTTCAAACTTATAATTTAATAATAAATTATATAATTCATCAAAATTATTTCCAGTAGTTGGTTTGCCATTTGTTGTAGCTTTTTCATCAACTACACCATTTTCATTTACAATTATATCGGTGTCCATTGAACCAATTGTTGATTCATTATTACCAAATAAAATTTGTGATAAAAACGAATCAATTTTAGTTTGTTCCATGTTATTAAAATATAAATAACATGCACGACGCATTGAACTTTCTAAAATATTTTGCCAAAATTTAAAGTGATCGGCATCACCATTTACAAATACAGTTTTTAATTCTTCGTCTGTTAAAACTAAAAGATAGGAAGAGAGAACGAATAAATTCTTTGGTTGCATGGATGTAAAATAAACTGAATTATTTAATAAAGCGCCCAATTGTTGTAACATTCTTGGAATAAATTTGAAATGAACTGCAACCTCACGTAATGTACGAGTGAATTGAATTGCCAAAAGTAGTTCACGTTCACCGATATCATCTTTTGAAATCATTGTACCCAAAACCAAAAACAATGAATTGATTTGATCGAAAGAGAATGCTAATGGATCCAATGTTACAAAGTATGCAATTATATTCTTTAATTGGTATTTGATTGGTGCCCAATGTTCTTTATGTAGGTACAAAGGTAACCATGAATTAATTGGTTCACGGCCACGTCCACGAATTGCAACCGATTGTTTATCGAAACCAACTTCAAAACCACCAGTAGTTTTTTCTTGACCATGAACATCTAATGAAAGTGCAATAGCATCTTCAATGGATGACTTACAAAGAAAAGTAGTTGATACTTCTTGGATACGAATTTGAGTTGGATCATCAATAACATGTTCTGGACGTTGTACATTGAGACCAAAACCCATAATATCTTTTTCTTCCAAAGCTTCAGTCCAATCGGATAACGAGAGTACATCAGTAAATAATTGTTTTGATGTTTCCAAATATGCTTTTTGGGTTTCATCCTCAATGGATTCCAATTCATCCAAATCAACTACCAATTCATTGAATTCACTTGCTTGATTTTTAATGCTTGATGCATTTCTGGCGATTTTTAAATTCATACGTCTTTGACGACCAGTATTTTTAAATAAATAACGATATGTGATATCAGCAACACGAGCATTTGAAGTGGTTGACCATTCTGAACGATTCCAACCATTAACCATATCTAATAGTTGTGTTGAAATTGTCATACATTGTTGTTTTAATTCAACTAGTTCTGAACGACTTGATGATTTAATTCTAAATAGCTTCAAATTATCAATCTCTGCCAAACTTTTTTGATAAGAAATAATTTCTTTGATGTAATTTTCTTTTTCAATTTCAGTTGGTTTATTATTTGCATTAAAACGTTCGATATTTGATAAAAGATTATTGATTTTTGAATCTAAACCAATCAACATTGTGAAGTAAACAGATTCTTCCGATGAATCATTTTTAAAGTTTGGTTTAATTGTTGTAGTTTGTTTTAATCTTTCGTCACCATTAAAATCGATTGTTATTTTTATCTCTGAAATATTATAACCATTTGAGTTTATACCCAATGATATTTCACCAATACCAAATTGATCTAATGAAATTGGATAGTTTAATTTTTTTGAACATTTAACCAGTTCATTATTAAATGTTAAAATACTACATTTTGGAGTTGATGATGTTAAATGATCACCCAATGTTTCTGTTGGTTGTTGTTCAACAGTTGTAAAAATAGTTTCTAAATTAATATTTAAATTAAATGTTGAACTTGATGATAAAACATATTTTAAAATAAATGTTAATTTCTCTTGGAGTGCAAATGCACCATCAACAGGGTCACTATATTGATAAATACCAGGGGCATTTCCTAATAATCTTCTTATACCATCCAAATCAGTGAAACGAGAATTTGGTGTAAAACCCATAGTACTACATACAACTGATGAATTAAATCTAACCAAATCGATAGCATTACGTAAATTTTTAAATGCTAATTTATGATCTCTAGTTGTTGTATGACTACCATCAGTTAACAAAACAATTGCAGTATCTGTTTGTGGATCATGATCTCTTTCTGATTTTAAAATTGAATTAATTTTATAATATTGTGTAATAATATCTTGTGTCATTGAGAATGCTGATGCAAAACAAGTTTTACCATTTGGTTTTTCATTTAAAATTAATTCTCTAAAATTATCTATTTAGTAAAAATTGGTTAGTATGCAACAATATTATTTATTTATTATTGTTATTATATTATTATGCATCAGCAGATATGATGCTATCACCAACCTACCTTTATTATAATTTAATCTATAACAAATATTATTAAAGAACATAATTTCTAAAATAATATCTTGTTCAGAATTTTGAACCATTGCAAATAAATTTAAAAGAGTTGATTGAATTTGAAACCATGCTGATTGAATTGATCTACTTTTATCAACTACTACAATCAATAATAGTTTTCTTTTTGTTGATTGAATTGGTATTTGAACTGTAGCCTTAACCAAACCATCAATGGAGATGGTTTTTTCATTATTTTCGCTTAATGAAAAACATGGTTGAAATAAATCAACACTTAAATTATGAATTGTTAATTGTTTTGTTATTGTTGTTGGTGGTGATGATTCTTGGTAATTAATTGGTTCCATTTTTTTTGTATGCTATGAATTTTTAAAATATAAATACATCTACTTAATATTATGTGTAAGATCTATTATTGTTATGTGTGTGAAAAATTAAAAGTTAAAAAAATAAAAAAAAAATAAAATTAAAAAACATAATTTTTTTATTATTTTTTTTCAAATTTCTGAAAAATATCTCATATTTTTATATAAGAAAAAAACAAAAATCAAAGAAAATGTTTTTAAAAATAATTATTATGAGATTTGATAATTTTTAAAGATTGTAATATTAATTTTAATTTATTTATTTATTTTTGGTGGATAATAATTTTTCTTAGATCAATGCCCTTATTTTTAATATTTTCAGAGTTCAATTTCAAATGATCTTCCTTCCAAAAAAAAAAATAACTTTTTATTTTTGATACCAACTATTTTGAAAAATTTTTAGATATTTATTCTCAAAAAAATAAGCTGTAAAATTTTGAAAAACTCGTCATTTTTTTGGCACCCAAATAAAATTTTATACCACCATGCATAAAAAAATAAAAATGAAAATAATATATAATTTTTTATTATTACTATTTTTATTTGTTTGTAATTATAATAATTTTGTAAATGGACAATTTACAGCCATTACGACAAATTCGGATATGGTTGTATCAGTTGTAGATACACAACCTATTTATTCTCTTTATCCAGGTGATAGTTCTGGATCTAAAGTTTGTTCTTTTGAATATAATTTATTGGTAGAAAATAAAGAGGTTGGAGGTTCAATTACATCATTTACCTCATCTTCTGACCTTCTTTCGAAAACAGCAGCTTATTTAAACCTACTAAATTTGACAGTATATAAATTAACAAATCAAAGTATTCCACTTGGTGCATCTAAAACAATTACTTTAACTGCAATTTCAAAATCAAATATCAATGTTCAATATAAAATAGATTTAAAATGTAACGGTAGGTAAAAATTTATTTTTATAAATATATTTGTGTTTTATACTTACTTTTTTTTTTTTTTTTATTAAAGATTTTAATCATACATCAATAAAAGTAAATTTTGTTGAAGATAAAATATGGTTTCTTTTAAATAGTGGTTACACATCAACAATTCAAGTTAATGGTATAACTACACCAATTTTAAAATTAGATGTGGATTCTACAGTTGGAAAAGTTAAAACACTTGCAATTGGTAAAAATACATTTTTATTAACTTGGAATTGGAATTATTTGAAAGCAAACTATGGTTTACAATTATATACAATAGTAGTTTACATTGGTACAAAAAATTATACAATTCAAACAAAATCTTGTTTTGATTTTAGTATGTATTATTAATAATAATTCCTATATTCTAATAATAATATAATATTAATATGTAAAGTATTTTTATACAGGTTCACAACCAAGTAATGATATTAAATTTTATCCAAATAATGTTTTAAATACCAGTACAGTAATTGAGGAGTTTGGATATGGTATGGCACCAATTATTAAAAGTAAACAAAATTCAGGGTTTAGTGCACCACTTCAATATCTTGAAAATTCAATGGTTGCAACTCAAAATATATTACCATATATATACACATATCCATTTATTATATCTGGTACAAAAAACAATTTTACAATAGATCATTATTTATATGATGCAGGAACAACAACATCAGGAGGTCCAGATGGTATTACACCAATTAATTATGATTTATATGAACCAAATGGATTAACTTTATATAGAGTAGATTTCAGTGTCACCATTAAAAGTATTATCATTTTTATTCGCGATATTATAAAACTTTTATCTATATTAATATTTTGTTGTTTTAATAGAATTTTTGGCTTATAAAATTATTGAAGCCGTTTCATTAGTTTATAGTGAAAATCAAATTGCAGTTAGAGTAGAAGCATCAATAATTCAAAAGTACAGCTTTAATCAATATTATTATGCATTTGCAACTAATCGATTTACTAAAGGTGCACCATTTGGATTGGGGAGTGGCACTTGCTCAAGTTATATAAATAAGGTATCGTTCCCAGCAAATATTGCTTCAACAGCTCAATTTTATTATTACAATTTTTATACATTATCATCTCCAGTTTTAGTGCCCCCAAGTTATTCTATTAACGTTCAAAATCAAAGTATGTTACAATTTTATTATTAAAAGTTTTTTAAATAGTTTATTTTGTATTAATTTTAAATTAAATAGCATTGAATAATACAAAACCATATATAGCATCTTACGAGTTTAAATTTATTCCAAATTCATTTTATGTTATTTTAAGTATACGTATGGTATCAGTAAATGGATTTGCATGGTTTAGAATTGGGCCTAATAATGTATATGTTGGTATTGAAACGATGGTGTCTGGTACAGTTTACGATGGTATTTTTGAAATAAAGTATGATTGTGCCACTTACCCACAAGTATCAGTTTATGATATTTATGGAAATTTTGTTCAGTATGATTTGGGTTCATTTATTACATTAAATCCACCAACTAAATTTATTACTCCACCAACTTTATCAACATGTATGTAACTTTTTAAAAGGAAATATTAAATTCACATGTAAATTCTAAAAATATCTATCAATTATTATTATTATTATACAGATTATGATCCATCAGTATTTGAAAATATTACATTTGAATATAATGATTTGTATTTATTAAACAATCCAAGTTACAATAGATTATATTTAAATTCATCAATTCTTCCAACAAATCAACCAATGGCATTGGTATTATTAGACCCAATTTCATTTGTACAAGGTGGTCGTGATTACGAATTCCTTGGCAATGTTGGTCAATATAATCCAATTATTTATAATTCAACATTAAATTTATTCACTTGTGATTTTATAGTTCCAAAAAATAATATATTTGATGAAATTAAATATGCAATTTATTATTCACCAACAATATCAGGTGGTTATAGTGCAATGATAGTTTATAGTGATCAGTTAAAGTCTGAAAGTTCTAAATTAAGAGTAAATGTTACTACACTTGATGCCGAGGGTCCTATGTTTTCAAATATTGAAAAAATTGGTGAGGCAACTACAATTTCAAAAAATAATAATAAAATTGGGTGGAAAATTACCATTAAGGATGAAACTAATGGTTTTTCAAATGGTTATATTAAAGTAATGGGATATATTGATGCATCAATTATTGAATTTAATTTTACAGACTCTAATTTAGTTTCAGGTAATAAATTTAACGGTATCTATGATATTGTTGTTAATGTCTCAACTACAAGATGTATATCGCAAGAATATGTTATTACAACTGTATTGTTATATGATACAAATAAAGTTGTTTCTAGATTTGATCTATACAGTCAATACCCAAATCCAACTGCAAACCCATTTAAATATTTTGTTGGTAATACTTCAATCAATCGTGTTTCATTCGTTTGTGAAGGTGCAATAGATATATCACCACCAAAACTTTTATCATTTATTGCATCAAAATCAACAATAAATGTTAGATCATTGGATAGAACAATTTATTTTAATTTTGAAGCTCAAGATTTAGATAGTGGTATCAGAGTAGATCAAAATCCAATTGTTTATATCACGGGCATTAAAACAGAAATTATTGAATGTAAATCAACAATGGTTTTGACAAATGGAACATACGCTCTTTATAAATGCTCGGTTGAATTACCAGTAGGTTTTGGATACCCTGGTATTTTAAGTTATTCAGTATATGGTTTTATCAACAATGGGGGCTATTTTAGAGGTTACACAAGTATTGAATTGGAAAAAGAAAAATTTAGTTTTTACACCAATACAGATTTTGATTTGGTTCAACCAATTATTACATCAAATGATAAATCGTACTCTGGTGGTACAACTTTGGTTTTATTTGGCAATTCATTCAAAGATGGCTCAACTGTTCAAATTAAATATTTTGATTCTTCGATACAAACCTATTCACCAACTGCTCAACAAACTACATCATCATACATGATTGTTACAGGAATAAAACCAACCAATTCTTTAATTTTATTAAAGATCACAACTCCTGAAGGTGATATATCAAATGAATATTCGATAACACCAAAAATATTTGATATTAATTATGAACCTATAATTCCAACAGAAACACCAACAGACTCACCAACAGACGCACCAACAGACACACCAACACAAACACCAACACCAACAGAAACTCCAACATCTAAACCAACAGAAACAGAAATACCACTGGTAACTAATGCACCACAAAAATGTGTTGGGTCACCAGTTTGTGGGGGTGGCTTTCAAGGATATTGCAGTGATACTGGATGTATTTGCTATTCACCATGGATAGGGTTAGGATGCACTTCACAGGTTATTGTTGTACCAAATCCAAATACAAATAATACAGATCCGTCAATTGAAATTCCAATTACGGGTGGTGAAAATAATGGTAATGGTGGTGGTTTTGAATCAACACCACCTGATATATTATTTAGATCATTAATTTCATTAGTTGCAATTAGAGAATTTGATTTCAATAATATTGAAGTAAAAAGAGTAACATTTGATAAATGGATATCAAAAAGCCTAACAGATAAAAAGAATGAATATTTTACAAATTTCTTAATTGAATCAGAAATTGTAAATGTAACTGTAATATTAGAATGGTTTAGCGAAAAAAAAACAATAGAGTTTGCTGGGCAATCACTTTTGATGAACCCATCCACAATTAAATATACGATTTCAATTTCAAAATATCCATTTCAAACTGGTTTGAACACTCTTGAATTGGTGATGTCAGCAACATTAGCATCATTAAAAGATCATGACCAATGTTCATCTCAACAATTTGGTGATACAAGCTCAGGTGATAATTCAAATTTCTTAAAGATACAAGTAGATAAGAATTCATTATATGGTAGATTCGTTAAACGTGGTAATATTGATTCAAAGTTTGTATCAATTGGTAACCAATTATTGGATTCATCATTCAATCAGATTAAAAACACCGCATCAACTCAACAATCATATATTGGTATCGAAATCCCCAATTACAAAACCAGTTGTCTACTTGATCCTGATTTTTCTGTTTTATTGGATTTAGAATCCAATGAATCGAACGAAAACGCAATATGCAAATCAACACCAAAATCCGGGCTAACGACTGCACAATTAACTGGTATTATTATTGGCTCTGTTGGTTTTGCTTCTGTAATCATTATTTCGGTTGTATATTCAATAACCAGAAAAAAAAATCAAAAAAAATTCTTAAAGAATATTCAAGTAAAACTAAATTCGAATAATTTATAACATTACAAACTGACTTCAAACTTTTGTTTTTTAATTAAAATTACTAAAAATATTCTTTATCATCATAATAAATATATCTTTTTTTCATAACCCCCTTTATTGTGTTATTGGATTGAATGAAGTTGGAAACAATCATTTGAAAAATTATCTATCTCTTTTTTATCTACAAACTCTTTTTAAATTATTTTGGTAAAATCTTCACACAAACTCTGGTTATTGAATTAAAAAAAATAATAAAAAAATTAAAGTTTTAATAAATTGTTATAATTATTTTAAAAAAATCAATTCACAATACAAGTTAATATAAAAAACTTGAATTGAAAAAGGGTATTATTTTTTTTATTAAAATGGAATCAATAACCATATCTTTTTATCATCCAATAATAAAAAAAAATTAACCCACCATCCAATTAAATAAATTTAAAAAAATAATAAAATAATAAAAATAAATAATTTTATAAAAAGATTTTTCATATAAATAGTTTGTTTTTTTATTATATTGCAATAAATAATCAAAATTAATAATACAAAAAAAAAATGCAATCAAAAAAACAAGAAAAGAAAGATCAACAAACTGAAAAAGATAAAAATTCAACAGTTGCACAAGTTTCAATGAATGTTGAGTTTGATTTTAATAAAATCTTTAGTGATTTGGAGAATATTTTCAAAGGTAATCCAAATTGTACCCAAGAAAGTTTTACCTCCGGTGTTGTTAGTCATTTTGTTGCACAAAACTTGAACGTGTTCATTTGTCATCCAATTCACAAATGTGACAACTATGATGCCAAACATCATTATGAGTTTAAAACAAGTATAATCTCCTCCAAAGGATATGATATCTATCTTGCACATAGAGGAAAACCAATGGTAGCAACAAATTTTGGTGATACTGCACCATCTCAATGGGCCTATGGAGGTTCCTTTGTTAAAGACAACCACACCATTAAATTTAATTAAAATCAACAACCAAAACCACTGTTTGTTGAATATTCTATTAATTTCACTCCATTATTATTAATGTTTTTTATAAAAAAAAAAAAAAAAGAAAATAAACACATAAAAGATACCTTGAAAAAAAAAGATAGTTTTTTTATTTGTTAAAAAAAATAGTAATGTTATTAATGCTAAGTAAAGGTAGGGTATTTTAGTTTCCACCTCTCAATCTGAGAACTAAATGAAGAGTTGATTCTTTTTGGATATTGTAATCAGAGAGAGTACGACCATCTTCTAATTGTTTACCGGCAAAGATGAGACGTTGTTGATCTGGTGGCATACCTTCTTTGTCTTGAATTTTGGTCTTAACATTTTCAATGTTATCCGAACCTTCAACTTCGAGGGTAATGGTCTTTGCGGTTAAGGTTTTAACGAAAATTTGTATACC
>JACAFZ010018221.1:0-11676 GCA_015252675.1 Dictyostelium gargantuum | reverse complement strand
ATAAAAAAAAAATAAATAAAAAAAAATTTTATAATTATTTATAAAAAAAAAAAAAATAAATATATTTTTTAAAAAAAAAAAAAAAAAAAAAATTTGTAAATTATAAATTAAAAATTAAATAAAAATAATTAATTAAAAAAAACTACAATAGATACGCGATATTTTAAAATTATGTAATACTAAAAATATATTAAAACTCTTTTTTATTTTATTTTATTTATATAAAATATTAAATATTATCCAATTAAAATTTGAAATGTATAAAAAAAATAAAAAAATCTGAAATTACATATGTAATGTGTGAATTGTAATTGTTAAATAGTTTTTTATTTTTTTTTTTTTTTTTTTTTTTAAAAAAATTTTACAAAAAAAAAATTTTAAAAAAAAAAAAAAAAAATTTCCATTTTAAAAAAAAAAAAAAAAAAAAAAAAAAAATTTGATTTTTTTGATTTTTTTTTTCTTTTCTTTTCTTTAAATTATTGGATCAACATATTTATTTATTTAAATACGATTTTGTTTTGTTGTTACATTGTTGTTGTAGTTGTTGTTACAATATTGTTGTTCATTTAATCGTTTCATTTTAATTATTATTTTAAATAATAAATTTATTATAATAATTTTAAAAATAAAAAATGTTTAGATTATTAGCTAGAAATGGAAAGAATTTATTAGTTAGAGTATGATTACAATCAACTATACAATTGTAAAATAATAATAATAATAATAATAATAATAATAATAATAATATAATAATAATAATAATAATAATTATTATAATTTTCATTTATCTTACCATTTAATATATAAATAATAAATATATAGAATTATTCAAATAAATCAACTACTACTACACCAACATCATCAATATTTTCACCATTAGATACATTTCCAAAAAGACATATTGGTCCAAATGAAAATGAAATTAATGAAATGTTAAAATCAATAAATACATCAAAACAATCAAATAAAACACCAAATAGTTTAGAACAATTAATTGAATATACTATTCCAAAGGATATTAGATTGAATAGAGATTTAATGATCGAGGATAATCAAATAATTGGTGAAAATCAATTATTAAAAGATTTGAAAAAGATTGCTGAAAAGAATAAAGTTTATCGTTCATTCATTGGTATGGGTTATTATAATACCATTACACCACATGTCATTCAACGTAATATTTTAGAGAATCCAGGTTGGTACACTCCATACACTCCTTATCAAGCTGAAATCAGTCAAGGTCGTTTGGAATCATTATTAAATTTTCAAACTATGGTTTCTGAATTTACTGGTTTACCAATGGCAAATGCTTCACTTTTAGATGAAGCAACTGCCGCCGCTGAGGCAATGCAAATGTGTATCAATATCTCAAAGAGTAAAGGTCCATTTGCATTTTTAGTAGATAAACATTGTCATCCACAAACTATTGATACCATCAAAACCAGAGCCGAACCAAAAGGTATTCGTATCGAAGTTACCGATCCAAAGAACTTCAAATTTGAAAAGGATGTCGTTGGTTGTCTTGTTCAATATCCAGCAAGTAATGGTGTTGTTTCTCAATATGAAGAATTGGCAAATCGTGCTCACGAAGCAAATACTTTGGTGGTTGCTGCTACAGATTTACTTTCATTGGCACTTTTAAAACCACCAGGTGAATGGGGTGCCGATATTGCACTCGGTAATAGTCAACGTTTTGGTGTACCATTAGGTTTTGGTGGTCCACATGCTGCTTTCTTTTCCACCAAAGATAAATATGCTCGTTTACTTCCAGGTAGAATCATTGGTGTAAGCAAAGACAAACAAGGAAACTCTGCCTATCGTATGGCATTACAAACTAGAGAACAACATATTCGTCGTGAAAAAGCAACCTCCAATATTTGTACCTCTCAAGCACTCTTGGCAAATATGTCTGCCATGTATGCTGTTTATCATGGTCAAGAAGGTATCAAAAATATCGCCAACGCAGTACACAGAAAAACCATTGTTTTAGCTCAAGGTATCAAGAGAATGGGTTACACTCTTTTGGAGAAACCATTTTTCGACACCATTTTGGTGATCACTGGTGATAAAACACACATGATGCTCAAAGAATTGGAATCACGTCAAATCAATGTTCGTCAATATTGTGATAAATCCATCAGCATCTCTATGGATGAAACTGTAACCTCCAACGATATCGTTCAGTTATTGAGTGCTTTTGCCGCCCACGCCTCTAAACCATTGGAATTGGCATCACCAGAACAATTGGAAAAAGAAACCTCCAACCTCAATGTTATCCCATCCGATTTAGCTCGTACCACTCCATTCCTCACTCACAATATCTTTAATAAATACCATTCCGAACATGAATTACTCCGTTATATTCATAAACTTCAAAAGAAAGATTTAGGTCTTACCACAGCAATGATTCCATTGGGTAGTTGTACCATGAAATTAAATGCCACCACCGAAATGTATCCAGTTTCATGGCCAGAATTCAATAGTTTACATCCATTTGTACCATCCGATCAATCTTTGGGTTACAAAGAAATGTTTAACTCTATCAGCAATTCATTATGTGAAATCACTGGTTTCGACGATTGTTCTTTGCAACCAAATGCTGGTTCCAAAGGTGAATATGCAGGTTTAATGGTTATTCGTTCATACCTCACCGCCATTGGTCAATCTCAAAGAAACGTTTGTCTCATTCCAGTTTCTGCTCACGGTACTAACCCAGCAAGCGCAGCTATGGTTGGTATGAAAGTAGTTGTTGTCGATTGTGATAACTATGGTAACATTGATGTCACTGATCTCAAGGCTAAAGCCGAAAAACATAAAGATACATTGGCTGCTCTCATGATCACCTATCCATCCACTCATGGTGTCTTTGAGGAAGGTGCCAAAGAAATATGTGATATCATTCATCAAAACGGTGGTCAAGTCTATATGGATGGTGCAAATATGAACGCTCAAGTTGGTCTCTGTCGTCCAGGTGATATTGGTGCCGATGTTTGTCATTTGAATCTTCATAAAACATTTTGTATTACACATGGTGGTGGTGGTCCAGGTATGGGTCCAATCTGTGTTAAATCACATTTATCACCATTCCTTCCAGGTCATTCAGTCGTTAAAAATGTTGGTGGTGAACGTGCAATGAGTGCTGTATCTGCTGCACCATGGGGTTCAAGTTCCATTCTCCCAATCACCTATGTCTACTTGAAATTAATGGGTGGTCAAGGTTTAAGAAAAGCAACTCAAGTTGCAATTCTCAGTGCAAACTATATGGCATCCAGATTAAAGGATCACTACAAAATTCTCTACACTGGTTCACATGGTTTAGTTGCCCATGAATTCATCATTGATCTTAGAATGTTTAAAGAATCTGCTGGTATCGAAGCTGAAGATGTTGCAAAACGTCTTCAAGATATGAATTTCCATGGTCCAACCATGTCATGGCCAGTCGTCAATACCCTTATGATTGAACCAACCGAAAGTGAATCCAAATACGAATTGGATCGTCTTTGCGATGCCCTCATTTTAATTAGAGAAGAGATTAGAGAAATTGAAACTGGTAAAGCTGATCGTAAAAATAATGTTTTAGTAAATGCTCCACACACTGAAAAAGTTATCGTTGCTGATAATTGGAACTATCCTTACTCTCGTTCTAAAGCTGCTTTCCCAACTCCAGCTACTGTTGCTTCTAAATTCTGGCCAACCGTTGGTAGAATTGATAATGTACATGGTGATAAAAATTTAGTTTGTTCTTGCCCACCAATTACTGATTATCAATAAATAATTAAATATATAAAATAATAAAAAAAAATATCTTTTTTCATTTTAATTATTGTAATTTAATAAATAAATATTAATTTGAATATTTATTATTTTATTTGTTATTTATTTTTTTGGTAATAATTTGATTTTTGTTAGTTTGGTTATATATTCTATAGTTTTAATAATTTGAAAATTATAAAATCATTTTTAAATAGTAGTTTTACAGATTTGAAAAAATTGGTTGTAGTGGAAAATGTTTATACATGTTTTAGTATAATGCGATATGACATTTGGTGGTTTCTATCAAAGAAATTATATTTTCATTTTGGATGATTTATTCCCAATTTATTAATTTTGATAAAGAATGGTGGATTTTTGAATTCTCTATGGATTTTATAAAAAGATATTCAATTAAAGTATATTCCAGTACAGCAAGTGTTCTGAGTAATATAACTCTTTGCACGGATGAAGATTGTAAATCAATGAATCTATTTTATTTGAATATCGTTTTACTAATTCTAGTTTAATTGAAAAAAGATTTTTTCATCAAAACCACAAATTATCAAATCATTGATGTATTGAGGGCTCAAACTCTTAAAGATTCGGATTTCTGATTAAATATATCTTTAGAGAAACTGTTAGTTTATGGTTATGAAATGGGTACCCATAAAAATATTATAAAACCAAAAACACTTTATCAAATTTATAAATCTGTTTCATAAAAATATTTTTTAACAATATTTATATTTTTTTTAAAATTTTTTATTTAAACAATAACAGCTAAAACTTTTTTATCTTCAACAATTTCATTAAGATTATAAGGTAATGATTCAACTTTACCATCGATTGGACTACGAATGGTATGTTCCATTTTCATTGCTTCCATAAGTAAGATTGGTTGACCTTTTTTAACGGAATCACCAACTGCTACCATAATTTTAGTAATTTTACCTGGCATTGGTGAAACCAATGAACCAGTTGCACTGTCTCCACCCTTTGGTTTAACATCTTGTGGAATATCTAATTGATATTGTTGACCATCATTGAAAATGGTGAGAGTATCTTTAACGATAACAGATTTAATATTGTTATAAAATCTACCATTGACATGACCACTAACGGTTTCAGCTACTTCATTTAATTTTGCATCTAAAACTTGAACTTTGGTTCCGTCAGCAAGTGTAACATCAAAGTTGTTACGACCTACAAATTCAACATCGATACAAATTTTATTTTCTTTTTGAATAAAGTTTACTTTTTTCTTTAAATTGTGATTAACACGGAAACCATTTAAAGAGGACCATGGTGAATTTAAATCTTCGGTGGCTTTGTGGGTAGCAATCTCTTTTAAGAGTAAACTACATGCAGCCAAAGCCAATGAATCATTTGACATTGGTGATTGTGGTGCCATTAAAGATTCTCTGTGAATTGGAATGAAACCAGTTTCAACTTCACCTGCAACAAAAGATGGATGAGTTGACAATCTTTTAAGGAAAGAAATATTTGTATTGAGACCGATGATATGGTAGTCATCAAGTGCACGTCTAAGATATCTAAGAGCCTTTTCTCTATCTTGATCCCAAACAACCAATTTAGCAATCATTGGATCGTAATAAACACTAACTTCATCACCTTGACGAACACCAGTTTCAACACGAAGTGTATCTGATGGTACTGGTGTTGATAAATGTGCCAATTTACCGGTACCTGGCAAGAAATCACTATCTGGGTTTTCAGCGTAGATACGTGCTTCAAAAGCATGACCATGAATTGCCAATTGTTCTTGTTCCAATGGAAGTGTTTGTGATTCTGCAACCTTTAATTGCCATTCAACCAAATCTTGTTTGGTGATCATTTCAGTGATTGGATGTTCAACTTGAAGACGAGTATTCATCTCCATGAAAAAGAAACTACCATCAGCTGAAAGAATAAATTCAACTGTACCTGCACCAACATAACCTACTGCTTTAGCGGCAGCAACTGCAGCATCACCCATTTTCTTTCTAAGTGCTTCAGAGAGATGTGGGGCTGGTGCCTCTTCGATAATCTTTTGATGACGTCTTTGTACACTACAATCTCTTTCAAAAAGATGAACACAATTTCCATGTCTATCGGCAAATACTTGAATTTCAACATGACGTGGATGTACTAAATATTTTTCAACCAATACTCTTGAATCACCAAATGATGCAATGGCTTCTCTTTTTGATGACTCAACACCTTCTTCTAAATCTTCTTCTCTTTCTACAATTCTCATACCTTTACCACCACCACCCATTACTGCTTTAATTAAAACTGGATATCCAATTTTTAATGCTTCTTTTTTTAATAAATCAATTGATTGATCTTCACCATGATAACCTGGAATTGTTGGTACCTAATTATTAATTATTTATTATCAATTATCATTAATTAATATATTTTTTTCATTTATTTGATTTTATTATAATAAACTATTGATTAATTGATTAATTGATTAATTGATTAATTGATTAATTGATTAATTGATTGATTAATTGATTAATTGACACCATAAAAAACAAATAAAATATAAACCATTATTGTTTTCAAAAATTCTTTTTTTTTTTTTTTAATGTTTTCCATACTAATATCTAAAACCAAATATAACACCACTAAAAACTAATAAAACTATATAAAATTTATATAAAACAACTTACACCAGCTTTAATCATAATATCTTTTGATGCACTTTTACTACCCATTGCTCTGATGGCATCAGATGGTGGACCAATAAAAACAATACCCTCTTTTTCACAAAGATCAGCAAAACCTGCATTTTCAGATAAAACAC
Organism: Dictyostelium gargantuum; assembly: GCA_015252675.1. Classification (NCBI taxonomy): domain Eukaryota; phylum Evosea; class Eumycetozoa; order Dictyosteliales; family Dictyosteliaceae; genus Dictyostelium; species Dictyostelium gargantuum. The sequence goes on along the minus strand of JACAFZ010018221.1, from coordinate 5,111 downwards.
CATAACCTGGATGAATTGCTTGAGCACCTGATTTCTTTGCAACTTCAATAATTTTATCACCACATAAATAACTTTCTTTGGCAGCTGGTGGACCAATTAAATAAGATTCATCAGCCATTGATACATGTAATGAATTTTTATCGGCTTCACTATAAACTGCAACGGTTTTAACACCTTTTGATTTTGCAGTTCTCATGACTCTACATGCTATTTCACCTCTATTTGCAATCAATATCTTTGAAATTGGTTTAATCTTCAAATCTTTATTAATTGTTGTTAAATATCTAAAAATTTTTATATGATATATTGATAATCATATTATGTAGTATGATCCAAATAATTTAAAATATCAATACATGTATATATTATTTGTTTTTAATTTTTTTTTTTTTTTTTTTAATTTAAAAATTTCTAGAAATTTTATTACTCCAATTTAATTCAAAACATCTAAATTTGGTTGTGAAAATAACATTTAATCTAAAAAAAATAATAATTTTTACCTTAAAAAAGATGGATCTTTTTTAACAATTTTACCTAAATTAAACATTTTTGCAAAATTATATATATTATATTATTAATATTATATGTCTATTTAAAGGGGTTGTGATCAAAAAAAAAAAATGAAATTTACTTTAAAAAAAAAAAAAAAAAAAAATTTATTTAAAAAAAAAAAAAAAATTAAAAAAAAATTAAAATTTAATCGTTTCATTTTGAACCACTAGATTGACAAATTATTTTTTGATATTTCCAAAATTTGAATTTTTTTAATATATTTATTTTTCCTCACAACTTTTAAAAATAATTTATATTTTTATTAAAACACCAAGGTGTTATAAAATATAAAAATGAATACAATTTCAAAAAAAATAATATTTTTTATTTTTTCAACACTAACACCATTAACATTAATTTTTTCAACACTAACACCATTAATTATTTCTTTTATAATATATTTTAAATATAAATCTATTAGTGGAGTATGTTTAAAAAAAAACAAAAAATTAAAATGTTGAAAGAGGTGTGGCAGGGTGTTAGGATTTAGAGTTAAAGGTGAAAGATAGGTTTGTTGATTTTAATGATTATATTATAAATAATTAACCAATTTATTATTATCATTATTATTATTATTATTATTTAATTAAAAAAAAATAAAAAAAAATAAAATAAAAAGAATGAAATTCCATATATTTCAGAAGCAATTGAATATTTACCTTTATCAACATTTGGATTATCAATTTCAAATTTAATATCAATTGTATTATATATTATTAAATATAAATATAATGGATTAGAGATTGAAAGACAACAACCACCATCTGATAATTTTGAAAATACTTTAAATATTTTAAATACCACATGTTTAATAATTTCATTAATTCAATCTATTGGATTACTTGGAGTAATTTCATTTCCAATTCATTATATTAATAATCTTCATTTAGTATTCACAGTAATTTATTTTATATTTGGATTATTTTATATTATAATTTCAACATTTTTAGATTATAAATTATTTTTATTTCTTATAAATTCGAAATTATTTATATTTAGAGTTATAATTACTGTATTATATACTGTTGCAATTTTAATTTGTATGTTTTTTTTATTATTTTTATTATTTATTATTAATTATTACTACTATTATTCGTTATTTATTAATTAATATTATTTTACTAATCAAATTATCAATAATAGTTCAAAGTACAAATTATAAAGAATATAATAATTTGTGTGCTCTTAGTGAAATCATTTGTGTGTTTCTTTATTTCTTATTCTTTTTATCATTTTATTTTGAATATAAAATTGTTATTATAGGTGAAGATATAGGTAGTTATATTTCAATTTAAAATTATAGGATATTGATATATTTTTTTTAAATTAGTATAAAAAAAAAAATAAAAGATTTGGTATATAGTATAGTAGTAAAAAAAAAAAAACAAAATTCACATATATGTATGTACAATAAATACAGTTTTATTGTTTATTATTATAGATTATTACTATTATCATTATTATTATTTATGTTGGTTTTTCATAATTATTGATTGGTTTTGAATTTGAAAAAAAGGTTGTAATTGCAAGAACAGCTACACCAATAATTAAAAATCTCCAATCAAATATTGGTTTTGAATTATTATTATTACTATTTGGTAATGATGGGAATGTTTTTAATGAATTTTCAAAACTAGTTATATTATTACTATCATATTCTTCAGCTAATTATTTAAAAAAAAAAAAAAAAAAAAAAAAAAAAAATAAAAATAAAAAAATTTTTTTTTTAAATAAAAAACATTTTTTTTTTTTTTTTTTTTTTTTTTTTTTTAAAAATACACAATTTTTTATTTTCTTTATTTATCTATATTACATTTATATATATATATACTATTCTAAAAGAATACCAACTATCTCTCCTATATTCAAACCACATGTTTTATAATCTCTTTGTTTCCACGAACTAATTGCATCTTTAAAATCACTTGTTAAATTATGTTGACTCTTCCAAATTGTAATTGTTTCTCTAATTAAAAATTTTAATAATCCAAATGTACCTGAACCTAATTCATCAGAAATTTGTTTAATTTCGCTCATAAATTGTTCAATTCCACATTTTTCAAAAACAAATGGAATATCTTGTAATGCGATACCTAAATCTTGAATACCAGTTGAAATATCACCAACTATTTTATTATTAAATCCGGAATCAATTAATTTAAAACCAGTTTCAAAATTTTGAAATGTAGTTTTTGCTTTTAAAAAACATTGTTCTGAATCACCTAAAATTTTATAAATAAATAAATTAAATAATTAAAAAACATGTTTTATTATTTTTTTAATAATATTTTTTTTTTAAAAAATTAATTCTTACTTGAAAGTTTTAATTCTAATCCCGTAGCAAATCCAACTAAAAAATCTTCATATTCTTTAGATGATAATAATCTTTCAGGATCATATAAATAGATTGCTGCTGGATAATTTTCTGAGTCTTGAAAAATATCGGTTGAAGTTTTTATTGTTGATAAAAATAATAATATTAATAATATTGATACTTTATTTATCATTTTTTAAAAAAAAAATATATAAAAGTTTTTTTTTTTGTTGTTGATGAAGTTTGTTAATAATAATTATTTAATAAAAAGATAAAAGTAAATTTAATGAATTAAAAAAAAAAAAAAAAAAATTTTAATTGTCATTTTATCTATAAAAAATATTTCCCTGGGCCCAACTTCTGTTTATTTTGTGAAAAAAAATTAAAAAATTAAAAATTGTTTTTGAAAAAAAAATTTTAAAAAATTACCAGAAAAACGGTTAAATTTCGAAATTTCAATTTTTTTTTGATTAAAATTTATAAAAAGAATAAAAATAAATAAATAAAAGTATAAAATCTTTATTTTTATACTGTTTGTTTAAACGTATTGGTTTTTAAAATTTTTATAATATAAACAAATAAAAATATAATTACAAACACTACTATTATAATTAATGTACAAAATATTTCGAAATAGTGAAATGATATAATTTTTATTTATTTTTTTATTTATTTTTTATTTTTTAAAAAAAAAATTATATAATGTGTTTTTTTTGGTTTTTTTTTTTGATTCGGAATAATGAATTATTAATAACACATTGAAATGATCAATTGTTTATTATAATCTATTGATGGAGAAGAGTACCAACGATACGACCACTGTTAACACCACAACCAGTGAAATCACCACGACCACAATCAGCAATAGCAGCTTTGAATTCAGAGGTGAGTGAATGGGCATTGTGGAAAATATCGATGGCTTCTTTGATAATTAATTTAAGAATACCAGTTTCATTTGATACTTCCTTGGCAATGGATTCAATTTCACTGATTAATTTACCAACACCACATCTTTGGTAGGCTTTGACGATATCAACTAAACCAATACCGAAATCACGTAAACCAGATCTGGTATCACCTAATGATTTATGTTTTAAACCATTATCAATTAAATGGAATGAAGCAGAGAATTCTGAAAAACTGGTTGAGGCAGTTGAAACACATTTCTTTAAGTTACCACTCTATAAATAACAAATAGAAATTAGTTAACCAATATAGTTTTTTTTTTTTTTTTTAAAAAAAAATAAATACATACTAATGAAATTTCAATACCTTCGGCAAAACCAATTGCAAAGTTACCAAAGTCTCTTGCACTTTGTAATTCAGCTAAGGTTGCAGCATCATTCTTTTCGATCATATTACCAAATGATGAAGCGATTAAGCTTAAAATTAATACTAAAACTAAAATAACTCTCATTGTTGTATTTGTTTTTGTTTTTGTTTTTGTTTTTGTTTTTGTTTTTGTTTTTGTTTTTGTTTTTGTTTTTGTTTTTGTTTATTTTTTTTATTTAATAAAAAAATTAATAATTAATAATAGTACAACAAATAAATAAAATATTTGATAATATGGAATAGAAATAAATGATTGATGAAAAATAAAATTATGAACGAGGATGTCTCATTTTATAATTTTTATTTTTTTCGAAAAAAATAAAATAAAAAAAAAGCAGCAAAAATTTAAAAAAATTAAATTAGATATTTTTGAGTCTACCAGGATTTTTTTTTTTTTTTTTGGAAAAAAATAGAATTTTTTTTTTTTTTTTTTTACATTTTTTTTTTATATATTAATATTATAAAATAAAATTATTATTTTTTTAAATTATAATTTACATTTTAAAAATCTATTATTTTTTTTTTTTTTTTTTTCCCGTCGTATAAACCCATTTTTTTTAAAAAAATATTCAAATTAATGAATATCTCCAATTGAATTTACAATAAATTTTATCTTTTTCAATGGGATATAAAATATTTTAATTTTTACCAGGATTTATATGCAAAATTATTAATTTTTATTCATTTTATAATAATTTATTGTACTGATCATAAATATCAAATCTATTTTAGGAAATGTGTGAAACCTACATAAATTTGATCATATTGTATAAAAAATAAAAAATGGTAGCACAAGCATTGGGATATTTCTATAATTCACTGGTGTCAAAAAAAAAAAAAAAAAAACAAAACATTAAAAAAAAAATTTGAATTATAAAAAAAAAACAAAACACAACAAACGGATATTTTAAAA